>JAQISU010000009.1:5745000-6007500 GCA_029339505.1 Unio delphinus | reverse complement strand
GTGCATGTTTATTGCAAAGGAATTTGCTGCCGGAGTAGGAGGTGTTCATTTCGGTACTAAATATACGTAGTACGAATCAATGTCAAATCTCGGGCTTTTCGTTGCTATGCTTAATGTGGTAACGAGAGTATCTATGCCATCGGTACGCGATTAGTTGGATTCCTTCTTAATTTATCCTGGATACAGACTGCACACCATCTTAGGATCTGGCAAAGAGAATCCTATCCATCCCAACTACCTCTCTTCCCTCGAGATTTATTTTGAAACTTACCTTTAAATTATAAATAGTGCACACATGATAACAGTAAAGAAATCACTCTTGAATACGAATCAAGTTTAACACGTTTTATCTCCATAAATTAAGGTTTATTTAAAGACATGCCAAGTTGGTGGAATTCGCAGCAGATGGAGAGCGTTGAAAGCAGATTTGATAACTCGGAAGGATGTTTCTAAGTTTGAATGAGACACTGATAAAGTAAAATACATCTCAGGCGCGCGGGCATGTAACATCAGAAATTGTGAATGTTTTTGGTAAATGTTAATCTGTAAAGGCATTGACGTCTTCTATTGAAATTGCGTTAGTTTTCCGTCATTTACTTTTATTACAGTAGAATCTTAAGATTACACAAAATCGTCAAAATCAAATTCAGACGAAATTCAAAATTCGGATGTCTGATTGGATCACTCACCAATAATACGCAAGAATTTAGACTTTAAGCTGAGTGTGATGGTTTCTTTTTCTTCAACTCGCCGCCAGAGCTTGTCTCTGTCAGAGTATTATAGCGCATGCAGACTTGCTTTTATTCTTCGATACATATAAGCGACTCTCTGAAAATCTTATTTAATCGATGTAATAATAAATAGTAACAACTGACACATAACTTGCCCGATCATTCAAAAATGAAGCTTATACGCCATTAAATAAATAGACATATAAATGTATATTATGTCCTTGGATGCCAAGGGCTCTTCCAAAGTTAGGGATAATTTTCTCGTTTTAATTTACAATGACTTGCATATGGTGGAATAATATTTGGAAAATGATCTTTTGCACTGTCTTTCACAGCATCGTTATTAAAAGCACGGGCTCAACTAATGTCGAAAATACAGACATGTAGCATAATATCCAACCCAGTCACATTATCCTGAGAGCAGGCCGACCAGACCCAACACTAACCTCTTAATGCTGAGCGTCAAGCGAGGCAGTTGTTAGTGCCATTTTTGTAAGTGTTCTCTAACATTCAGTAAATTTAAAATCAAGAGGGTCGTACAATATTTGTATGAGTGTTGCTGTTCAACGAAACGAAATTAGAGACAGACAGAGACATAGACTTACATACATACAGATAGACCTACAGACAAAGTGATCTATCATTTTCATAAAAGCGAAATTGGGACAATATCAATATTTTCAAAGGTATCGAAATGTTGCAAAGGAAATATTCCTAATTTATAAGAGACAAAACTCAATAAGCAACAAAAGCTTACAGCCATTGAATAATCAGGTTCACATATATTTCACTTCGAAACTAGCCAGCGAAATTCAGTCTCATCGATATTAAATGGAGATAAGAGATATTTTCGAAATAAATATCGATGTCGATGCCATTGTAGAAAACACGTTTGTCAAACTTCTTTCCCTCGCGTTATTCATAAATGGATTTTGTAATATTATAAGTTCTAAGAAGATGTTAATTTCAAAATATTCTGGTTAATATTAATTCTGCTGAACAAGCATACATGTTATGTATAGCGAGTTAACCTTCTTAACAAATTTGTAAGACTATACTTACAGCGTATACATGGTTAATGAAACTGATTCCAGTAAGTAATTACAATTACTAGAAATATTTAATTTCGTTGCTTAAAGTTCCATAATGTGACTAGATCAGCTGTTAATATTTGTTCATTATCTGTTCTATAAAGTATAATTGGTGCTAAAAATTATAATAGACAGATCAACTAAAGCTATCATTAAAAAATGTCGGATCGCAGCTTGTGATTTGGATATTTTCTCTTGCTTTTATGCATATATTTGTAATTTTAAAAAAAGATTGATAATAAAAGTGAAGATCTGTATATTATGAATTCCTTCAATAGTATCACGTGTACACAATATCAGATGATGTATGTATTCTGAGCTTGTAATGATTGTGTGTGTGTGTGTGTGTGTGTGTGTGTGTGCGTGCGTGCGTGGAGAGAAAGATAGAAGCTATGAAACTAGTCGAGTAGCAAGTAGACAGACTGAGAAGCTAAAACTATCAACATCGCAAGCTGTGTTACCATGTCGAGGGTCAAAATAAGCAACTGTCAGTGATGCGGATACGGGTTTCTATATCTACATATGCTTTTCAAGCAGAGGTATCGAATCGGTCTAATGACGCAGACAGTCTGTTTAAAATTCCAACAATCTAACTTGTATCGTTGTATAATTTTTAAAAAAAAATTTAAATAAAACTCGGACACGCCTCGTTTCCTTTTAATGAAACACGTTTTCATCACACACACACACACACACACACACACACACACACACACACACATATATATATATATATATATATATATATATATATATATATATATATATATATATATATATATATATATATATATATATATACGCGCATAATTCATAAATTTATCAGTATTGCAAATATAAAAATATATTACAAGATGTTGGTGACGACTATTGTAATCAAATTGTAATCACTGGCGTTTATGGCAATATTAAAGGCTGTGCATTTGTTTAATTAGATCCCTTATAAACTGCTTCAATTAAATGTTTTTTAACAGCTCTGTAGCAGAAGAATTTAAATTAACGGCAGACTTTAGGGTCGGTATCTTGCCTCTTAAATTGCCTCCTAAATTAGATTTCCTCTAATACTGTAATGCACGTCATCTATCATCAAATTATGTGATTTTCTGCATTATTTGTTTCACCTCAGACTGAATAAAGGAACAGACGAAGCTATACAAGGCGAACATATATGTTTTTTTTAAATCGCCAATATGTAGTCTGGATGGGATTAATGGAGAGAGAATATGTTCTAATAATAATTTCTGTAGTGTGAAATTTGAAAACAAGGCTGTTTTTCTTTGGCGTAAAGCATTCAGAATTTTTTTTTTTAAAATCTCAAAAAAGGCCTTTTAAAATTCATCATATCTGCTGTTTTACTTGCAGTAAATGTGTTATTTGGCTGTAAAGTCTATGCAGATAAGTGGTTCTGAGTGTTTCGATTAATATAATTGCTCTCTCCACCTGTTCAACGGTTTCGTCTTCTTTGCTACTCAAACTACAAACTACAGTGATGTGTTGAATGATACCTATCATGTCTGAATGGCCTTTTGCAACTAATATTCTGTATCTAATTTTCTATTGAAAGTATTGCATTAAGAACATACAGTGATTACAAATATACTTTCTAATGAAAACCTAATAAGGCTATGTATGCATACCTTTACATCCTTCTGTACTTTTTAATGACATCCTAATAAGTTTAATGACATCCTAATATGGATCGGAATACACATCTTTATACCCTTTTGTACTTTTTAATGACATCCTAATAAGTTTAATGACATCCTAATATGAATCGGAATACACATCTTTATACCCTTTTGTACTTTCTAATGACAACTAATATAGATCTTATATACATATCTTTACATTCTTCTGTATTTTGGAATGACATCCTAATTTTGAAATGACATAATATGGATCAATGTTCATATTTTTACATCCATTTTTAAATCATAATATTGACTGGCATACACATATGTGAAGTATCTGAAACGCAGAAGACTGGTTTAACTGGTAATACATTTTATCACTATGTTATGGACCTAGTAAAAGTAATTTGTTTCCCTTTGCAATATTAGATCATGTTTTGTAAGTTTTAAAATATAATATAAGTTTTATAAAGTTAACGAATAAAATATTTCGCTTAAAAAATTCACTAATTATTATAACTGGATTTAAATAACCACCATTTTGCATGCAACCTAAATATTTCCACTTTCTGAAATTTGTAAGTTTATCATTTCGTCCTGAGAATATATTACTGTCGTTCTGTTGTTATGTACATTTTATTTCATTTAAATGTTTGTCTGGTGTTTTCATGTTTAAATCTGTATTCCATTACATGATATTATAATGTAATAATGTTTACTGTATTTGACATTGTCCAGTTATTAAATTCAGTTCTGTTCGACCTGACCTTTTTATTGATAAAGAACTAATGATACAAACATTGTAATTAAATGTTGACCTTATTACTTTATCAGTGACAGGTTTCGTTAAAAAAAATGTTTTATTTGTTGTATTCTCTATCTGAGTAAGAATTATTAAAATGATAAAAATAATAATAATGACGACTTTGTACAGCGCCTAATTGTTTGAATGTCCAACCGCTTTAATTTACAACATATGTAATGATATGGCTACACAAATCAAACACCATGAAATTATAATACATTAAATCATGCTGAAAACATTTAAAGTGAAAAACATTATTGGTAGTTAAAGTTTGTTTTTCCAATCGAAATTTTTGAATTTGAAGTGCACTTATGTAAGTGATATATTTGTATTTGTGTCAAAATTGAATGGGCATTTCGTTCCACGTTCCTTTGCCCTGCTATGCAAAATAACGCTGTTCATATGACATCGTCGTTTCCATAGTGGGTACAATGATTATACAATTGTTAGAAAAAGAGCGTAAATTTAGTGCTAATATGTACACATGGGTGAGGTCGGACATGTATAATTGAACGGTGTTAAGTCAAGGACATACCTGGATTACGTGACAAATAGC
The DNA here is from genome assembly GCA_029339505.1 of Unio delphinus. NCBI lineage: Eukaryota > Metazoa > Mollusca > Bivalvia > Unionida > Unionidae > Unio > Unio delphinus. The sequence goes on along the minus strand of JAQISU010000009.1, from coordinate 6,002,686 downwards.
ATGCATCAAAACTCTTATATCTCTTTTGTATTCGGGTAGTCAAGTTTAGGTTAAATTTTACGATTGGTGTCTTCTATCTTTCATGTAACTTATATTAAGAGCGTCGAGTTGTAACACAGCAAACTTGAATCCAAGAACTAAATAAATTTTTCCGAAAATGATTTATTGTATTATGTTTTAATTTCCGAACATGCGCAATATGCATAATGTCCACAGTTTAAATAATAATGGATCCTTATTAATTAATTGTTTATTCATTTTTTCTGACCTAGGAACATTTGCTATTTCTTAAATTTATATCTAGTGAAGCATTATCATAGTTTTGTGCCCTTTAAATTTGTTATTATGCCCTGCTAAATACATTTGAAACATGATTTGCTTAAATGGTGTTTCTTTCATAAAACGTTGTCGCTTTATTTGCTTCCTCGCCATCGCATTTGTTTTCGTAAGGTAGATCTAGCAGTGGATCCTAACAAATAAATAGTCACTTTTAACCATGCTTCTATCACCATAAATATACAGTCCCCTTAGTTGGTATAATTTGGAGTCAGTCCGCCTTTTTGCGTGTTGTTTGGATGAGGGTTTATTTGGACATTGTCGTTGTGGATGATGGTGTGACTTCCTTTGATTATGTAGGAAATAAGGAAGCCAATGCTTATGTACTCGATTTCATTCGTTTTGCTTGTTGTGATGGTTTAAGATCTTATCTTTGGGCACCACATGACAGTGGGTATTTTCAAAGAAAAGCACATCAGATTTTATTTCTATAAATTTTGTAAACATTGTCACAAGTGACGAGTTCTTGAGTATGTGCGCATTTTATCGTTAATACCCGTTTCCACTATGTTTCCCTTTTGTGTCTGTTTCATTCCAGTGCCTTTTAGAGCAAGAACTTGATGCATCACCCTTAACCTTTGCTCTGCTGTTTGTTAGATTCTTAGGATCGGCGTTAGGATCCCATTTTAAAATAGAACTAATAATGATACCTCCATCTGGTTTCTAGATAATTGGTTTATTTTTCGGTTTTACTGTGGTAAGAAGTTGGGTTTTAATGACATGTTTCGGCACACGTACATTATACATAAGACGTCACGTTTATGTGGCAATGATGTGGTGCAACAGGACGGTACAACCTTTCCTTTGATCACACATTCGCATCGGAATATTCAGTGTGACCAGAGGAGAATCGAGCATATTTACACATCCAGGGATGAAAAAAGCATAACGTTTGCTCTCTTTGAGATTTGTTAACTTCGTACAATAAGAATGTCGTACTTGTACATCCGCCAAATAAACTGTCTCTTGAAATTAAAGGTATGATGCGCACAATATTGTAATGGTCTGCAAAGCGTTTTAAATTTTGATCAACTTTTAAACTATGATAGCAATTTTCCAGCATTGTTATATCACTTGGTAGCCTCGCAGTTCTAAATTATGGCTTGGTTGGCATTGATGTACATACATGACTTCCATTATGAAGTTTAAAGAAGGACTTATCAAGTACTACTGTGGAAATTAAGAAACATACGCATACAATATAATGCATTGAATGCCGTAGATTGTCGGTATTGTTATGTATAAAGATAAGTCATGCTCGGAATGAATTTTAATTTTATTTTCTTCACCGTTTCTAAGATGTTGCATGATCGTATCCTGATTTTTGAACTAGTAATAGTGCTAGTGCAACGTTATGGTTGGGTATCTCCAGTTGACAGACAGATAGGAGTGTGGTGGAATAATGGAACACTAACTAGTTAGCTCTTGAGCACAAGGTCTTTCAAGAAACATAGTTGCACGATTTGATTATGGTAGACTCCTTTTTCGAGGTATCAATACCTCCGAAACCAAAAAATAACTAATGAAGTTGTCTACACCTTGACCTCAAAAGGTCATTTGTCTCGCAAGAAACAAGAGAAAAAGGAAAAGTAGAGGAATTCAACTGAAAATATAGAACAGGAATTCATGAAAGCTAAACATGTAGAAGAATCAGAAATATAGAACGGAATTCATGCCAGGGAAGACATCTAAAAGGAACAAACAATGAAAAATGTAAAAGACAATGAACTTTGGAATTGTGTTATGATATTTCAGTATGATTCTTATTAAAACACAATATACCTAAGACAACGAAAGTGTCATTATTCGCCATTGTTATATTCAGTATGGATAAGATTATCATGCACTCAAACGCATTTTATAATGGTGACATATACATATTCCTTGATTCTGCAGTCACTAAGTAGTATTTCTTGTCTGATGAGATATAGGTCGCACTCAAACGGACCTCCTGAGATTTAGAATAAAAGAAAACAAACTTCGACACCATCAGCCGTAATTGTTTTAAAACATCTTCGCGGCAAAGTACTACCCTACCGATGCTGCAGTAGTAGTAGTAATAGTAGTAGTGGTAGTAGCAGTAGTAGTAGTAGTAAAAGCTTGCTGCTTACATTTTGGTGGTTAACGTCGATGTAGTCGATAATGGTTTAGACGCCTTAGGGCGTGTGGTCTCTTTCTCATCGTTAAGTTATAAACAAATACTTCTATCTCAGTCTCAGTAAGTTGAACAAAATGTATTTGATGAGACTAAACGTTTCGTTTTCACTCCTTCTAATCAAAGTTATCATTTTCTTGCTATGATTTTCACTATGTTGCTGCTGCTTGAATAAATATTTGTTCTTTTTTTCTGACGGGAAAAAATAAATATCCATCTCTTCCCTCTGTATTTATCTGAAATTTGCCTAATCTTGTAAGGATGGAGAAGAGTTGTATCTAATTTCACCACCTCTGAAACAACAACATCATTCAGAAACGATATAAAATCGTACAAAGCCGAAGTGGTCATTCTCTGCTGGAAGAATACGTGCAATATTGGATGTACGAGTAGTCGTATTATCACTCGAGGCACACGATGGGGGATTAACACTTCCTACATAGTGTTTATTTCATTTTGATCCATTGGCATTGTACTTTGACTCCTCGTTTGCAAAGTTAAAATCGTTGAAAGGCTGATATAAGGGCCCCTAGTGGCCGATTGGTGTAAAGCGATCTTCGTTTCAGATAACTGCAATCTCACTTCTGTCTTCGTGGGTTCGAGTATTGGATTCGGCCAATGTGGGGATGTGAGATGGCTTGCCAATAGCTTTTCGTTGGTCGTTAGTTTTTTTCCGGGGGTGGGGAGGGGTCCGGGCTTTTCATCCATCATTAAAACTGGCCGCCATGTATAGCCTTTTTGTGCTGAAATATGGCATTAAACCCTACAATAACAACAAAGGCTTATATGTATATATATATATATATATATATATATATATATATATATATATATATATATATATATATATATATATATATATATATGTATGTATGTATGTATGTATGTATGTATGTATGTATGTATGTAGCAGCTATCCATCTTCAAAAAATCAGGATAACTTTCGGATGACAACAACCCGAAGCAATCCAGCACAACCATTATCGCTAGATGTATAAATCCTTGATAGAGAGAAAATTATGTAACTTCAAAGACAGTCTGCGTAGAAATTGCATATGAACTGGTGATTGATCTCATAACCCATATGAAAGGGAAAACTGTGACCATCATCCAAGACAAATGCCTCACAGAAGATCAACATATCCTCAGAAGTTGGATATAATGCTGCTCAAAATTGTCCAATCATAAAATCGTAGTACATCAAACAGTACTACATTGATAATAACTGCAGTCTTCATGAAAAAGTAGAAATTGACGTTAGGTTACAAAACAAATGAAGGTTAGCCAATGTTGACAACATACCAGCAGAGCTCAATCAGGTATGAACGAAAGCGAGAGTCACAGACATGAAAACAATCTGCAACAGAAAATGGAAGACAGCTGAAAGGCCCACAACATGGACTTAATCCTTGGTTATCGTTCCCCCTAAGAAGGGAAACCTACCACTATGCCAACAATACAGACTCGACGTCATTCGATATTGGCGGTGAAAGTGTTTATTCTGGGAATAACAACGAGGTCAGTGACTTTTTGCTCCACTGTTGTAAAATATTACTACATAAGTGTACTTTAATTATTGTAGCATGTATACTTTAGTATGTAGAATTACCATTTGTTGTTTGTTTCATTCGTAGTGTTTGATGTACATGCATATTTTGAGATATGGGCAATGATATGTAAAAAATTAATATTGTAATTCGCTATTGGGTTCAGTCATAGTAACCTCGTGCATTTATTCATTTGATAGTATAGATATGTAAATGTTGAATTGAATTACAAAGTTTGTATAAAGATTGTGATGTGCAACATTAGTTATAAGGTTTGTCTATTTGTGTATACTTTGTAGCAGTATCATGTGTAAGGATATATCAGCGCATGGATATATATATATATATATATATATATATATATATATATATATATATATATATATATATATATATATATTAATATATATATGTTTATATATTCGAAAAAAGAACAGTAGGAGGCAAAGAGAAAGAAAAGGAAGAATAATGAAGATGAGTGGGAACTCAGGACAGGAGGAAAATTTAGCACACTAATTCAAAGGATAAAATTGGCCCTCACTTGGTTGAGTGATAGGGCTTAGTTGACTTTTATTTGAGAGATAACTGTTATTGAATTATATAAAATTTTTGTTATTTGAATTTAACATTGTGTGTATTCATCAGTTTAACTGTGGGCACCGCTGACTTGGGGCTTGGAGCTTTGCATCTCTCTATCCCTACTTCAATAAATGACAAAAAGAGCCAGGGTGGGTTTTCTGTATTAATTTAAATAAATTCGATTAGGAGCACCCACTCTTGAACAGAATAGTGCAAACCTTCACACAAACACACACACAAACACACACACACACACACACACACACACATATATATATATATATATATATATATATATATATATATATATATATATATATATATAAATATACGTCTGTTAACAAGAACGAAAACGGATACACGTTGAATAAGAAGCGTTGTTGTTTGGTAGTACTCTATTTATGTCATCACATTCGTAAGCGTTCACTCCTGCCCCAACGACAAAACGTCTGAATTCGGTCGAATAATTTTGTTCTGATTAGCAGGCATCTGTCAGATTCATCGACTTATGCATCTTGTTTTAATCCCAAGATAGATATATTGATATACTCTCTATGTCTCTGAAAGACGAACTAGTTTATTTGGTGCCAACAAGAAAGTGAAAGTTGTTAACGTGCATGGTACAGTGCCAGATATTATTTTTTGTAATAACAGGAAATAGGAAATAAGAGAACATTGCGAATAAGAGAGAAGAACAATCGCTCTTTTCAATCCAACCGTTGTTATCAATATAATAATCTGTGGTAGAACTGAACTCCAAATTTAATTTGGTGAATAACGATCACGTGAAAACAAATTAGAAAAATGTTCTGTAGAAGATTTTATAAAATGTAATTCCTAAACGATATTCATTTAAGTGTTTCGCCAAAAGATGTGGTGAAAGTAAAAATATTCACGAAAAGTAAATATTGTTGTGGAAAATGCATTAAGCACCATATATAACCGTTTTTGACAAACAATTATCCTTTCATTTGGTATGATTATCCCATATATAACATTGTTACGTGCATCCAAATGCATCGCATTTTTAAATCTGTGTGCCTCAAAAGAGTTACGTTACGTATTGAAAGATCAAACATGTAGATATCCCTATTGATATGGCTATTCGCGTAAGAAAGATGCCACAAGAGCTTCAGGTATGGCAAGAAATGAAGCATATATTAAGGTCGAATTTTCATTGCAGTTTCTGTTCTTCAACGGCGGACATATATTTTGATGTCGAGTATAACTGTATTCTTGATTTTATTGTTTTTGACATTTCGTTTTTAACATAATGCAAGAAAGCCCATTTATAAATTAAGAAAGCACATTTATAGATTTAGATAGTTCTTAGAGTGTAAAACAATGAGCTTATGTTCTTATGAACCATGCCAACCTTTACTGCATTTGAAGCATACATAAAGCAATACGTTTGTTTTGAGTGACACTCTTAATATTTCAGTGGAGCTTTGAACAATAGGCATAAGAATTTGTCAATAACCTGGCGAATGCAAATGGTGCTACACAGATTGGCGTTACCATGTAGGATATCGCTTAATGATGCCATTCGTGCCGATAGAATGTGCTGTATCTCGCTCTTCTAGCCGGAGGCTAAAATACAAAACATGACGCATTGCGATTGAAATAACCCACTACGATTGCGGTTAATTGTTTCAATTGTGTGTGCATGTGTTTGTGCCCGATGGAGAGTGTGAGGGTGTACATGTCAGGTGAATAAAAGAAAAAGTCAGTATTTTTATATAGATTTTTTTTTTTTAATATATATCATTAAAATAAGTATTAAATATCATAAGATCGTTTTGACTGAAGAATGTGAGTCACGTCGAACCACATACAACATTATTGATAGGAATAAATTCAAAAGACAATACTGAATTTAACCTTGATATTCTTGAAGTCGAGTCTAATTAAAATTTAAGCACACAGCATGTCCGTTAATGGTCAGGTTTTAATAGATTCTTCAAGTTTCACATTGTCAAGATAGTATTCCTTCAGAATCGATGATTAATTCAGCTTGTTGAGTTCTATTTGGCTTTCAATGACATTGTTTGCGTGTGTGGAAAATGCTGGAAACTCATGCATCATTTAATCTGACCCTTTTCCCCTTTTACGAGCACCAGCAAAGGAACATTGACCAGTTATATTTCAATGTCGTAACCTTGTTTTGAAGCATACATCCCGAAAAACGAAGGCACTTTGTAAATACTGACCAGCTGAAAGTTGTAACACAAACTTTCTTCTTACAAAATTATCGTATGTCATTTGGTCCATTACACAATAAAACTAATTATGCTAGCACCCACCCGATATAGACCATATCAACACGGTGCCGCTTGCGAAGTATATGTTCCTGCATCAATATGCGTATTGATCGCCACAACATCGATTACAATATTATGTTGATATTATGTATCATTTCGTAGAGTTAGTGCGAAACATTTTATAATGGCAGGCAATGTTTTATATCAATTAAAATATGCAGTAGTTTTATACTGTTAAAACTTTTTTGTGAATGAAGTAGATGAAGCAAAGCCAACACATTTTGTAAACGTTTGTTTAGAGGTAATGTGTTGCTTGTTTTAATGACATAGTCCTTTTTTTCAGAGTTTCCCACGTGAAATAGTATGGTTACGGCGGTTTGTTTTGTTTGTTAATGATCTAATTTTCTACATGACTTAGCTTTTGAGCAATGGAGCCAAGCACGTTGTGCATCCCGTAGACTATTAGGGTCCATCATCAGCATCATCAGTCTGTTAACCTAGTGTGCTGCTGAACATCTGACCAGTTCCCTCCACTTTTCTCGATCATGTTCCAACGCCTGTGTCTCCGCAAAACTATTCTGGGTCCATTATATGATGTTGTCACTCAACTTTTTTCTCTGTCTACCTCTCATTCTGCCACCATGGACGCTGCCCTGCAGTACTGTTGTATATAGACTGTTGGCTCTAGTAACATGGCTATACCATTTCAGCTTTCTCTTTATGACGATGGGGAGGAGGTCTTCAGATTGGCATACGTTGCACCTGATGGTGTTACGCGCATCTTCAGTTGTGATGTCGTCAATGTCGGAGATGCCAAAGATAGCTCTGAAACATCTCATTTAAAGGGCTTGGATTCTTAGTTCAAATTATGCTGTTATAATCCAGGACTCATATGAATACAAAAAGATTGAGATGACTAGTAGTCTCAATAGTCAGAGTTTAGTTTCCTGACATATTCTGGTCTCTCCAGATGGGTATTAGGTGTAACATAGCTGCAGTTGTTTGTGCTGCTCGTGACAATAGTTCTGCTCTTGATCCCTCTTTGCTAATTATGGAACCAATATATTTGAACTGGTGCACTGTTTTTAGTTTTGGTCCTCTGACTTTAATGGAAGCTGAGATTTCTTTGCCACTATTTATCATGGCATCAGCTTTGTCTACCCAGCGCTTATCCCCATGTCAAATCTGGAAAATGTTTATCCAGGTTCTTGACTAAGATGCCAACCTCGTCTTCATTTTGTGCCAGACCATCAATGTTGTCTGCAAAGCGTAGGTTGGTAATGTTACGCCCTCCAATGCTGCCCGTCTCACAGTGGTGTTCAAGGGTTTCGCTCATGACGCGCTCTAAGTAGATGTTGAAAAGCGTGGGTGAGAGAAGATAGCCTTGAAATACTCCGATTGTGGTCTGGAACCAGTTTCTAACAGAACCTTGAGCAACTGTTGCATTGGTAACCTTGGCGTATAACTGCTTGGTGGTATTGGGCAATTTTTTACCCATGTTGCACGTCTTCATTGTGCCCAACAATGCCTCATACCACACTATATCAAAGGGCTTTTTGAAATCTATGAACAAAGGATATATGTATTGTTGCTGTTGCGATTACTTTGCACACAGTACACGGAGATTGAATATTTGGTCTGCCGTGCTTCTTCACTCAAGAACCCGGTCTGGTCTTCAGCAATTATTTGTTCTGATCTTGGTTTAAGTCTGTTCAAGATGATCTTCATCATCACCGTACTAGCATATCTGATCAAACTGATAGTTCTGTAATTTTGGCAGTGATGGAGATTGCATTTTTCGGGTAGTGTTATAATCAATGACTGGGTCCATTGTGTTGGCCATTCACCTCTATGCCAGATCTTTTTGCAGAATTTTGTTAGTAGCTCTATCACTGATTATCTCCCATTCTTGATACGTTCATCTGGGATGTCGTCTAATTCAGCTGCCCTTTCATTCTTCAGTGCTCTAATTGCTGGCTCCACCTCTTCCATGAGAAAGGGGAATTCATCATCATGTGTTGAGTTTGGTAATTCAAGAACCGCTATGTTTACTGTTGACTGATGGTTGTATAATGTTTTACAATACTCAGTCCATCTTTCGGCAATGTCACTAGCCTCTGTGATGCATTTTCCAGCTTGGTCTTGTATGGTACAGAATCTTGCTTACGTCTGTTTGGCGATGTCTTTCACAATTTTGAATGATGTTTTGCTGTTATTCTTTATCAGTCTGTTCTATATTTATGTGCATTTTGTCCAATCCAATGTTCCTATTCTTTCTTCATGTTTTGTTTAAAAAATATTTTTGTTTACTTCTCGTTTCTCCGTTGCCACTGTTGTGTGTCTGGTGGATTTGTTTTAGGTCTCTTCGGGCATCACACACAATTCTGAATCTCTTCCGTAACCCAGGGCGTTTTCTTTGGACGATGGAGGCCAATGATATCCTTGGCAGCTGTAGTCATGACTGTGTTGAAAATATCTGTCATCACTTTAACATCAACATACATCAGATCAAGTGGAGCAAATTTTTCTCCGATTGTGGCTTAGAATGACTTGCAAATGTTAGGATCCTTCAGTTGTTCAAGGTTACATTGGAGCCTGATTTTGTTTGGCGTGTTAAGTTTCTTAAGTCTCAATCGGAAGTACATAATCACTAGGTCGTGATCACTCCCAGCATCAGTACATGGGAACGTCCTTGTTTTAGATCTATTGATGCCTGGCAACGTTTTAAACCAGTATGTAATCAGTCTGGTTATGATGGGTTCCTTTCCGTGCGTGCCATGTGCATTATCTTGAAGCTTTATGTTGGCCTAGGGTTTTGTTTAGTACCATTTTGTTATAGCTTTCGAACTCGAGTAGCCCAGCCGTCTCCCTCTTTCATTAGCGTTAATGAGCCACAAATGGGAAACTGTTCAAATATGTGTAACGCTCTGTAACATTTGATTGTCCAAATTTCTAATGTAAATGTATTCATAGCAATACATATCAGAATTGCTATGTGACCTTAATATACTTTACACTTACAATTAAACTATAAAGGATTGTCTTAATTATAAAGCCTTCTCAAGGATGGTAACACATCCTCAGTACAATAACAACATCTTTCCAAGTTTCCAAGTTAATTTCATACATGAACGAATACTTATAGTACTTCAAATAAACATTCGCTAACATTACAGGTTTGCTTATCCATAATGTTTTTATGGTTGCAGTGTTGATTTTAATCTGATATTAAACTACATGTATTTCGTACATGAATATATGAGTTAATAGAGGCAAACACTTTCTTCTCGGAAGAGATGAAACCTTAAATGCTATAAGTTTCTTTGTCACTTTTACATTCATATCCAAAAAGGTTGTTACAGTATATAACTCCTTTAATATCCCATGTACGTTACAGGAGTAATGAGTAGTAATTAGAGATACCTTTTTTTCCACATCTGGTTAATACTTTTGGATCCGAATGTGTCACTACATACTTACTATAAACATCGTATTGACACTAAGCATTTTCAATAGTTGATACGTCTGCCAGTCTGTTTGTCTTCTTCTTCAGATATATTATTGTACACAGGATGGAGAATCTTCAAATAGCCATTTGTAGACAGTCGGATTATTCATGTTTCATATGATATATTATATCACAATGATAATAATACTTGATTAAAATAATTATTTTTCTTGCCACTGTTGATAATAAAGAGTAATTATTAACTACTATATCTTCTGAAGAGATCTAATTTGCAAATACGTTGCATAAATATGGTATAATTTCCTGTTTGCCGCTCAATTATTGTTAGGATATCTCACTTTCGAGTGACGAAGATGATATAACTGTGATGATAATCATGTTTCACTAGCGTCATATAGAGGCGTAAAGTGTGTACATCCTTTGTCATTTAAAAAGATTTATAAACTAGACAAGGACCGGATCACGGTACTTTAAACTCGTATCTTCTTGCGTCTTCGGTCGATAGTTCGCGTTCGAGTAGCAATGTATTCAACTTAAAACACTTATGTTTTAGTTTTGAGTTTTTGGACACCAATGAGCGTTTAGCATGCAAAAACCAAACTCATATGCGCTCCAGCCTCAACAAATAATTATCTTTGGCAAACTGGACAGTTTACAAGTTATACTTATGTCTTCTCCTCCGCATGGGGTACGTGTTATTAGTAGCCAAATACAATATTTATTATTCCTTCCACTGAAGACAACATTCAAAGCATTCAAGACCTATAAGTATTTTTACAAATACTTCCTAGCATTTTGGCGCACCAATACCTTATGCAGATAAATTATACAGTTTGATTATTCCAACTAACTGATTTACAAACCACTAAATTCCCCAAAACGTGTCATTACAAAACCCGAAATATTGTTTAACCGTAAGAAACACCTTATCAATTTGTAGTGTCATGTAAAATGCATCTAATTAAATGTAAGATCAACGACAATCGCTCTCACGGGAGTAACTTAAGAACCCTCAAATTAAATTCTGCAGACGAAACCATGCATGTCAGCATGCAAAGGATACATTTTATATCATTGATTACCGATAAATATGATCTGTCTATCACGAACGCTTAACGACAATCAAAATTAACATCTTGCATAAAATATTTGTATCAAGGGTCATGATGGCAAGCATCAACAAATGCGTATCTATAAATTTCAAAATGTATATAGTCTGTGCTCCAAATAAAGAAGGTGAGTTACTATGTAATATGATATAATTTGTTTCTTTCTTTCTGATATAATTAAACATTCGAAAATCAAACAAACAATAACGTTTTGGACGTTTCTACATAATACATATATCACGTCAACAAGCATTAATATTTATAAGTTTGCATCGAGTACATATGGAGGTAAGGTACATACATTCGCTGCTACGGTATTTTGTATTAAGTGTTTACCTGTGTACATATAGATTCTTTCCCGTGTCATTCATAACCCATTCGTGTTCTGCCCGACAACTGGAAACATATATATGCTTGTCAATAACGATTATGCTTTGCACTTCGTATTTTGGTTGTAATAGTAATGTGCAGTGTGTATATACACCAAAGCAAGATCACTATAAATTTTCAGCTTTAATTTGTCAAGCTAATAACTATGAAATTAATTTGTCCTAACCAGTTGAATTCCATTCGGTAATTGTGTTTTACAAAGTAAATCTAATGATATTTGTAGTGTTTATCTTGAAACGTTCTTCTAGTAAGTTACTTATACAGCATTTACCTTCTCTTTTCTAACGAATTTCACAGAAAATAATTACGTAAACGACAACATACAAAACAAACACGTGACTACTATCCAACATCTAGATTTTTTGTTGCAGACAAGTACAAGTGAATGCGTAATGAAGATAAAACGATGTTGCGTGTTATTACTTTTTGTGTTAACAAAACAGGATGGGATATCAAGTGACCAATTAGTGTTCTTTAGTAAATCAGCAATGAAATGTTTGTGCCGTCTACAAAATTGTCAATATTTTAATATCTAAATAAAAGCTGTGCTTAAAATATGAACATTCATTTTTTTTTCGAAAATTACGATTGCGTATGGCACGTGTTCTTATAGCGACGTAGTTGTTACTTTCTACACGTTTCGAACTTTCAAAAGCAAAATTGTGTCCATATTTAGTTACATCCCTTGGTTGACATATGATTCTGACCTTTAATAAAACCCGCTGTAACCTGTTGTCGAGGTAAAATTCAATAACTTCTGCAGATTGGCTTCTTAAACCTGACATAAGCCTTCTTCCGTAAAAGGGGTGAGTGCTCGAGTGCAGGAAGGTCTGTGCAATTATATTGTTTTAGCTTCTACTGGTCGATTTTAAGCCGTGGCTTGTCTTTGTGATCGCAAATCACAAGAGTTGGTAGGTGGGAGTTTGTTGTTATTACAATTTTTATTATTAGATTGTAAGGCTTCGATATGGATACAATTACATATCAAATGGTCTGGAAACATTGTACCAAAAGTAGTTCTCAGAATTTATCGATGTGTAAAAATAGTCCAGATCAGTGTCACATGACCGTTTACAGCCACTTAAAATGCATAAAAACGGCGTCAGCTTATACAAATTGGATACGTGACTGTAGAAGACATATTCTAATGATATTTATTATAATTGTAACAAAAGACGAGTCATCGCCACGTTTTAAACCTGCAGAGTCTCTTTGGAAATTCAGATTACATCCTAAGTTAACTTTACTGAGTTCGTAATGAAGAATAAACTGGACAATTGTACTGTACTTATAATCACACGCCTGCTCACACACTCACACACACGTATTAATGAAAGTGATTTGGTAAAATGGCTTTGTTCTTACGCAAAATAGGTGTGATGCATGCTTGCTTACTCTTCGTTGCTTCAGTGGCATAACAGATCAAAAAACTAGTTCAGTCATATAAGGAAAGCCAGCATATATCTTAGTCACAACATAATATACATTTGCGTTAAACTTTGTCACTGACTTCGAACAATTCTAATTCTGTAACAAATATGGCTTTTGTATGACTATTTTCTGTTTGGTCATGATTTGGGTTTTCTTGTTTGATCTTCTTTAGGAATAGTAATATATCGATACGATAATAGTTCAACAAATTTATATTTTTGAAGTCGTTGCTGAGCTCCGAGAAAGAAAACAAACTGAAACGCATCTTATTGTTAGAGCCGTAATTAAAATTAAATAACACGGTAAAAATATTATGATATTTGATTAAAACAGGTCGTACCAGACGCGCGAAATTCCAAGTTTACATTTATGTTACCATAAATGAAATGTCAATCTTAAAAGATTTAGTAAAACACTTTAACGCTTGAATTTACTTCTTTTTTCGAAGTCTGACATTTTTGTCTGTCTAGTCTCTCGTTATGATTTCTTATTAACTGTTGTTCCCTTAAGCAAACGTTACGTACTCACGAGTGCGTGTCTTTAGATTTAACACGCTGAAGTCTATCTTATGTCCATTTAGTTTCCATTTCTGGCTCAAACTTGACAATAAATTGGCTTGCTTGCAGCCTAATGTATTTTGTTTTTATAAAAGCAAATACATTTATTTAAACGTTGTTCTTATGGCAGCCAAAGCCTTCCAATCGTGGGTATTAAGTAAACGTATTATACACCTAAAATATGACTAAATTAATGATGAGTATGCAAAATTTGCATACGTGGCTGTTGAGGATATATTCTAATACAAATTATACTAACTGTAACAAGGGACGAATCAATGCCAAGCTATAAAATTTCATTATAGCTTGTTCTGTAGCACAAATTCACTTCATTATTTCTTTAATTTTAGTGACAGTATATGCAAAATGCTCAGACATGAACTTTTCAACAAAAAAATAAAACAACATAAGATCTCACTATTTTCGGTATGAATCCAATCCGCTGTTATCGAATCAGAACGTATGAATGCTAACTGTAGTCGTTACAACACTCCAGCATGATATTCTTATGTTGTATTCATATGATATAACATTTAGCATAGAGAAACCTTCACTATAGTTATTCAAATAGATTTCTCAATGATCAGATTTCATCGTTTCCTGGTCATTTGTTTATCATCGATTTTTCCATCACTCACTGCTTACATTAAAATTATTTAAAGTTTTAAGACTTTAACTAAACTGTCATTTATAGAAACATCAGAAATATATTTAATATTAATTCTTTATCACACGAGAAACAGTGTTCTACTAATTTCATTTTTAATTCCTTACCTCTCTGTGAGGTTAGGCTTATCCTTTGTACCTGGATAAAAGACTCACCATTCCTTCGATAGTTTCATCAATGGCTATTCTTGGTATCTTTAACACATTTTATATAATTCTTTGAAAATGTACCGACAAAGGGAGAAGTAGCCAAGGGAGTACTTGGTCTCAGATCACTTGATGGTGAAGCGTTTGAGTAGCATTATGTTTAGTATTTGAGTTAGCAATTTACAGCACTGGCCTTCTTCGCCCAATACACCCCAAACTTCATAGCAAAAATCATGAAAATGTATATGCTTTGTTTCGGGAGTTGGGTAGCATGGGACGACGTGACTGTGTACTGACTGGTCTCCACTGGTATTAATATCAATTTATAGTTTAGATCAGAACCCAGATGCCTGAAAATAATCATCCAAAAATGGCATTAGTAATATATGCAGTCAATAACTAGATTTCATTATGATGTAGTCACCTATTACTACATTTCACAAGGATTTACTGTATTTTTCCAGACACCATTAGTTCTTGTATTACATACTTTGTTCCTCCTCATCTTTAACCGAGGAATATATTTTTATAATAATGAAATAAACAATTATAACATAATCAATTCTAATTACTTTGTAGAAATTTACTTTACTTCAGAAAATATGTTGTTTTTTTATCGGATAATGCCGGAGTTGTGTTGCGTGTTGCTATTAGTTAGGCCGGTGGGACTTCTTATACGTGATAGAAGGAGATTAATGAAATTTGCTGCAATATGGAGTTCATCACCAGCTTAAATCCGACAAAGTGTATCAAAATTGCAAAATCAAACGGTATGAGAGAGTTCATTCGTTTAGAGGAAATAAAAAAAATCATCTTTCCTCTTAGCTTATCGACTCTGAGGCTTTTACCTTTCTGCCAAAAACATCAGCTGCATTCTTCTAGAGTTTAGTACTTTCACTTATAGAAAGGTACATAGATGATGGCTATGCGATCAGACATGGTATCATCATGCTTTCATGTGTTTTTTATGTATACCCCAGATAATACTGGTCATATCCTGAATCATTCCTTTTACGAAACTTTATGAACATTTCTCCTAAATAATTGCTTTAACTATCTGAATATTATTTTAATTACTGTATCTCGCTCGTGACATTGTAAATATCACGTTCATTCGTTTACTTGTTTGAAGGTTTCATTGGTAACTTAGTAAACTGGTCCATCCACATCGTTATCTTTATCGTCTCTAATTTCAAACAGAGGAAACAGCTTATTTTGTTCATCCACTAACGAGTATAATACAATATACTCTAATGCATATACAATATGAGTGTAGATGGTTTGTTTATAAAGTAGTTACTAATACATTGTACTATCTTTACACGCTCGTGTCTTGCAGTATGAATTCTTTCAATATGGAAAATATTGCAATATTCTGATAATGTAATCAACGGAGAAACAATGTACATATAAAATTATTTGTTAATGTTAGAGCCGACATTAGACCTGTTTAGCCAATTAGAACTGCAAATACAATTTATGAACGTAAAATACATTCTTACTTAATATTTGTCAAAAATACAAATCGACTGACCGAAAATACTTTATTACAGAGTTTCAGAAAATATACGAGATCACGAGTTGTACAAATGACTTCATTCTCTATCCCAGTTGTTATCGTGGTACAGCTAATAACTTTATACGTAACATGGTGTAATCATTGTATGGCTTTCATGCCTCGAGAACTTTTCAAAAGTAAAATTCTACTTTGTTGCCGTTCATTTTTCATATCATTCTAATTGATGAATTTTAACGTTTGCTTTTGGTTACTTGAAAAGCATGGATACCATCCTTTAGCGTATCCTTAGTCTAACATGAAAACCTTTATTAGAGTATTTCAATATAACATGTTCAGTTGCATCAAACGTTGGAGAAGTCTGAGATACACAAATGTTGTAGTCTATCTCTGTCTATCTAAAAATGCATTTAGCTTCAACTAAAGCTTAGAAAATTTGATGCTCGAAATTAATAAAGTCGATGGATTGGTAAAAGGTTAACATAGTTTCTTACATTATTTATATCTGCGTTACCCTTAGTATGTGTCCTTTACAATTATATCGATTTAAAAATAATTGCTCTATTTTACCCTAAATGCTCAATGTAGTTTGATTCATTCGGGTATTTCCTTTCCGATTTCTTCATTTTAAAGTCGTGTTCATAGCAATACTAATTCAAGTTCGTTTCTGAAATGAAAAATATCTTAATGCATGCGGGATGATCTAATGCACGATGCTTACGAGTATGTCGGTGCACACGAATATATTTGTAAGGGTTACTGGCATCTTTATTTCTTAAATATCATCCCATCTACAGCTGATACTGTAAAAAGTGGGAAGAAACAAAGATATGTAAAAATTATACATAAGCTGTAGTCTATATGCAGAAAGAGTCTGTTTGATTAATAAAATAAACAGCTGGAGTGTTAACATGACAAGTACAAAGTCTACAGTTAAAAGGTATCTGAAGATACTTTATACAATTTTAGGTCCATGATTTTACAGGAATACCCTCACATTCTTATTTTCATTATTAAACGGTGATAAGGTGGACCATAAAAAAAGTATTTTTTAGTTATGTCTCAATTCATTGGCACATGATTGAGACAATTAGAGGAAACTGGTCAGATGTTCAGCAGCACAGTGCCTCAACGACACCATTATGTCAAGACACTGATGATGATGCTGCTGCTGCTGATGATGATCATTTTATTTCGATAAGTGATAAACACTACGCTATACAGATTAGTTATTGAAATTAAAATATGTATACAAAGTGTTTTACAAAAAAATTTACATCAGAATTTGTAGACTGTTAAAGTAAAATTTCTCATATCGGATATATGTTATTTTACTTGCCAAACCGTTACAGGTCGTGTTGTGCACAATCTTTGAAGAACACCGCAATCTAAGTTTATACATTTTCGTGGCTAATATAACACTGGTGATGGTGTATGCGACTGTTAACGGGCCATCGTACCAAACTAAAAAGAGCACTCGAACCACTTTGATCTTATTTAGACCTGTGCATTGGATAAATTCGGAATTAGTTGTACAGATTTCTAAGGTTTACTTCGTTTGTGAAGTTTATGAAAAGGTTTATAAAAGGGTTCATTAATGAATGTAATACCTAGCAAAGACCCCTTTGTACGATGTGTTCAACGTGGTTCCGACCGAAATTCGAGCAACTTAATTTTCGTTAAAGAAATATTGAATTCACAATCAATTTTTTCTTCACCATTATTTATCCATTTTCATGCATTAATGATTTCACCAGTTAGTTCTTATAACGCACGTCGCAGCTTAGGGGCATTTTTTGTTTGTAAATGATGTCTTTGACTAATTGTTGACCGCCTCTAGAGTTTGTAAAGGACTTTCATGTTATGATTGTTTTGCACTAAAATGCGTCCAATATGAGAAACAAGTAATCAAGTTAGATTTCAACCTCATTAGCATGTTGTCTGTTCGGTGTTCTAAACCAAAATAACCAGTAAATCATTGGCAATGTGATCTGGTGGACCCGGTATCAAGTTTGATTGAATAAATTATCCTACTAACATATTTTATATGGAAATGTTTCAAACGATTCCTCATGACGAATGTCTATGCCAATATATTCTTTCATTAGAGAATCAACCTTAACAAAAAAAATACATTTGACAGAGGAAATGTAGCAGATGTGTTCATACCAAATTGAGGTTGTATTTTACGGACTATGCATGAAATACTCTGAATGTGTAATTGAAGAAACATGTAGTATCGAGCAACATCGACCTTGAAAAGTAGAGTTTTCTTCATGTTATTAAACTTTTTCTCAGATATCCAGCAATACCATCTTGATAGTATTTACTCTGTGGTCTTATATTACCGGTCAACCATTAAGCACGAAATGGGTGGTTGGTAGGAGAAATTGCTGGTTTATAGACTGGGTATGTTTTAGCTGCACACACAGCACTTCGCTTGCCGATGTCGTTTCTTTGAAATGCGAATTAATAACAATGAGACACTGACTCAAAGAGCTGTAAGGTAGTAAAGATAGCTTCCTCATGTATATAACTAAATAGATAACGAAGACGACGAGGATACCTGCGGGAAGATAACACAAGATTAGTGCTCGTATTATAGACGACCTAAAACCGTCTGCGCTAATTCTCCTTTTTAAATCATTTACACTGACTTGCTATAAACAGTTTTGGATAAATTGAAAACAATATACACGCTAACATGTCATTTTCCCTCCAATTTAGCCATCTTATTTAGAGTATTATCGCCCGTTTGTCTGTACCCTACTACCGACTTTGAAAAGAAAAGGCATCAATGATATTTAAGTGTACAAACCTTACGTATTTTATTCCTTTATTTATTACGTTATAACTGTACAAACATTAGGTATTATATTCATTTATTCATTACATTATAAACGTACAAACCGTAAGTATTTTATTCATTAATTTATTAAGTTATACATGTACAAACTTAAGGTATTTTATTCATTGAATCATTATGTTATACATGTACATACCTTAGCTTTTATTCATTGCTTCATTAAATTATAAATGTACAAACCTTAGTTATTTTATTCATTGATTCATTATGTTATAGATGTACAAACCTTAGCTATTTTATTCATTGAGTCATTAAGTTATAGATGTACATACCTTAGCTTTTTATTCATTGATTCATTATGTTATAGATGTACATACCTTAGCTTTTTATTCATTGATTCATTATGTTATAGATGTACAAACCTTAGCTATTTTATTCATTGAGTCATTAAGTTATAGATGTACATACCTTAGCTTTTTATTCATTGATTCATTATGTTATAGATGTACAAGCCTTAGGTATTTTATTCCTTGATTCATTACGTAATAACCTGATCAGACTGCACAGTTGTGTTGAAATTTAATTACTCCAGAGAAATAGAGATGGACAGTGAGCAGTCGGTCTTCTTCTTTACATTGGGAGCATATGTGTGCGTTGTAACGCCAATAATTCAATAGGTTTAGAAATTCCTTTCCTATTAAACGTTTTAAATCAATGAATGAAATAAGTACTTTTGTGACGTTCTAGATCCATAATGCCATCTGTTATTGAAATCTGTGTGTCTGCGTGTGTGGTGGTGGGGGAGGGGGCGTAAAAACAAAATGGGATGGTGTGAGAAAACTTTAGTACTTTTACATTCAGCGTCATTGGGAATCAAATGTTATTTATTCCTTTATTCATAACTGACAGAGCATTTCAAGATAGACGTAAGAATTAAAGTGGCTGGTTCCAATTTTTACTCGTTATTTTACATTCGTGTTTATCATTCCTTATGTATGTATTTATGTATGTACAGGTTTTATGGCATGCATACAATTGTCGCTATATCACGTCCTCATTTCCTCAAACTTTTTTATTGAGGTCCTGAAGATGACAAAGTGTGCTTATGAGCCGCCCAAGCGTGTCTTCCTCCGTTCTTTTCAATTTCAAAATTATAATGAGGACTTTGTATAGCGCCTAATCTTTAGAAGATCTAAGAGCTTTACAACATCTGCAATGATATAGCTACAAACGAAACCCATATAATTAGAAAACATAAAAAAGCTGAAAATATTTAAGGTAGGAAACATTATTAGGTCTTTAAGTTTCTTCTTGCAGTCAAAACAAAGTGAGTTTTGAGAGCATCCCGTCTTTTCAGTGTAGACAGTAGTATTGTTTACAAGACCAGCTCAAAATGTCTTTATTTTGTTTACCATAACATTATTCATACATTATGTAGCTTCAGTGGCAACACTCTGAGTGACAAGGCAACTGTTGACGGTAGTCAGAATTAAAATTTCTGCTGCCAACTTTCTTTGGTTTACTTACAGTTCATAATATAGTCGTGTTTACTGTTTACAATACACATATATGGCATCGTGTTCTCGGATTTATTAATATCTCTCTGTTTCTTAATATCTCTCTCTGATTCAGTCTCTGTCTGTCCTCACTCTTTATATCTCCCTCTCGTTTCCTATGGCACTATGGCCTAAATTAATGTCAGTCTGAATTACAAAGAATCAACTGTATGAAATTGTAAAGCAATACGTATATAATAAATTAATTAAAGCAGTACCGGTCAATTCTGGTTACTCAAGTTTCTGAAATATTTTTGGATGCTATTTCAATCTGAATTCAGTTCCAGCTGCTATTTATATCTGATCTTTGCTACACGCAGAGATTGTTTCAACAAATAAACGATGGCATCAGCGTTAAGTGTTTTCTGCAGCTAAAATTGAAGGCGACATACGTTAATATACAAAGTGCATACTAACACTTGCCCAGTATAATCATATTGATCTGTATATATCGAATGTGAACATGTGCTCAATAACATCTGTTTCCATCGCCATAACTCCGTATTATTATTTTCCTTAGAGTGTTGTACCGCTGTTCAGTCGATAATACTTACTCATGTGCCATCAGAAAATGAAACATTTCATAAAGATATGATTTGATATATATATATATATATATATATATATATATATATATATATATATATATATATATATATATATATATATGTATGAAATACTGGTCATTAGTAGTCCGTAATGTTTCAGACGACTATTATTCTGTTCTGATCTTTGTAGAGTTTGACACTAAAAGTCGTTCTTTATTAACGATATGACCATTTCATGTTGCGTTGTTGAATGTTTCAAATTCAAATTAAAAAATATTGCATGTTTCACATGCAAATGTTATCAAATACACTAATTTCCCAAATTATTGATTATTGTTTATCGTTTCAAGATGCCAATGCTGTGTGCATTGAATGCCTTAATTAACTGTTTTTGCGAATAATATCTCGTTCCAAACATATTGTGTTGAGCCTAATCATCTCTGTGTTTACAATAAAGTGCGCCCCCTAAGAAATTGAATATATGTTCGATCTTGTAGATAAAATACCTTCGTTGCACCCATTATTCTATTTATCTTAAACAGGAATCTTGATGAAAAACAAATAAGGCACACCCAAGTTCCCAAAATGTTCCCAGCCCTCCAGCATATTATTCTTCTCAGCTCCTCCGCCCCAAATCCAAAATTAAAAGGATAGGTCTATTATAAAAGAATGACAGGTAAAGTGGTTTTACCTGTGCAATAGCGTTTCGCTGTCAGCGTGAGATGTACAGAAGACGCTTTTTATCACAAGGTAAAAGGATACACGTTGCGTGTAAACTGTTACTACGAAAACTGCTTACCTAAAGAGTTGGCTCAACACGTTTCTAATCGATATCTAACAAGATATCTAATCGATATCTAACAAGATATCTAATCGATATCTAACAAGATATCTAATCGATATCTAACAAGATATCTAATCGATATCTAACAAGATATCTAATCGATATCTAACAAGATATCTAATCGATATCTAACAAGATATATTGGTAATTCGTGACATTTAAGACGATATTTTTCTTCGTCGTGCAAACCAACAACTAAAATATTACTACTGTAGAAATGAACCCATACAATTAAATATAGTCTGCCATATACATTTAAAAATCTAATTCGACATTTGTTACCTTATTGGTATTTTAACATTGTGATAACTGAGAATAACATGTAAATATGTCATCGATATTACATTGTGTTCCTGAGAGAATAACAAAGTTATGTTTAACTTAAAACTTCTGCATACTTCTAATATAATTAGTATACTGTTTTTTCCTTTTAATATGTGTTTTTGTAACTTTTTATTTGTTTTCGTGTAATGGAAATAGTTTAAATTCACGTCTATAAAATAAAGAGAAAAAAGCTATTGTAATCTTAGAATCCTCACTTGCATTATGTCCCTGAAACCAGCCAATGCCTGACTTCAGATCGGCTGTAATCACTACGTGCATTGGATATAACCATCTGTTCGATTCCAGATCTAATATATTTATTCTTTATTTAAACTAGCTGCTATCATCTCTGAGTAGCAAAGCGGCTAGAACATAAAGGTAGTGAAAGGTTGCCAAAGAGAAAGTGGCTGGTGCCAATAAACACGGTAGAACTCGAGATATATTTTTCTTCGAAATCTTAAGGAATGACGGTTGCACCAGTAAAAGCCGAAATGGAATTCTTTTTGGTTGTAATTCTGCAGCTTTGATCGTTAACAATCTGCGCCGGGAGAAAAGGCTGTATTTCGGATATAAACGCTTTAAGGTGGCAGAATTTAGGAAGACGTCTGAGGGAATGTTCAGTATGAATTACTATTGCGTGTATAAATGACACAACTTACAGGGTTGTTTTCGAATATATTAACTATGGACAAATAACTATAACTCTGTATACATCAGAGAAGATAAAAATAAGTTCGAATTATTTCCGAGTCATCGAATATTTTAGTTATTGGATGTGTGCTCTTCCATATTTTATTGACCATTATTCCAGTACAACTGTGCATCATCCAATTCGATCTGTCAGCCACACAAATAAAATGACTCACAATATACATTACATGATTTGGATGAGGTAGATTGGAGCAAGGGTTTACTGCTGAAGTTACACAGAACGAATGGAAACGACAAGTGTTTTGTTATAAGGTTACGTCACGATACTTTCAATCTCAATTTCCCCGAGTTTACAATTTCATGATCGATACCAACCAGAATGTTGTTTGGTCAATCGTTGCGTTCTCTTCCGTAAACATTTTCGGTGCCATAGATGTAATTGGAGGTAAAATAAGGAGTAGCTATGTGGAAGGTAAGATTTCCGTTTTCTCTTTATAATATATTATATGAAGTCAAATATGTTGCTCATTTTGCAGAAACGTTTTAACGTTATTAAGTGTGTGATATTCGGAAACGTTTTAACGTTATTAAGTGTGTGATATTCGGAAACGTTTTAACGTCATTGAGTGTGTGATATTCGGAAACGTTTTAACGTCATTGAGTGTGTGATATTCGGAAACGTTTTAACGTCATTGAGTGTGTGATATTCGGAATGTAGTTACGTTTATGACAACAAACGCCAGTCATCTGTAGTTGACGATGAATACAACGTCTTAAATATGTCCAAGTCTTGTAGTGTATTATCAATCTTATTTTTGTCAGACTATACTAAAAACGGTCAGCAATTAATGATGAACGTTTCGTTATATAAATATTGTGCACATTCTTTGCTTGTTTGTGTGTGTGTGTGTGTATGTGTGTGTGTGTGTGTGTGTTAGAGAGATAGACAGAGGAAGGGAGGGATGAAAGTGGGTAGTGGGATGGAGTGAAGTAAATTTTTTTCAATACAAAGAGAAATGTTGATATGGCATAGTACTCAGTTCGTGTCCTTGGCAGCGTTATTGTTTAGGACTGCAAACTATGATAATACACTCATTGTACTATAGAAAAATAAATCATTCGATCTTACAAAGAACTCGTACGAAAATACATAAATGCATACATTTTCACACATTATCATTTTCACACAGTATAATCATGAACTTTTACTGGTATATGCGGAGATAAACTTTATGTTCATCCATCAAGTAGTTTATTGCGCAGAATGAAATCGTGTAATCTTCCTCGCTTCTTTTATGACAAGTTATGAACTGATATTTAATCTGTTTTGAGCAAGTTTGTTAAATATGCACATTTTTCAGCAACAAGCTTCGTTGAAGAATTTAATTAAAGTGTCATGTCCAATGTTCCTAGTCATGAAACTTCTCCAGGCATTTGCTTTAACGTCAAATGACACATCTTAACATTAACAGTTTAAATTTCATTTTCAACATTGTAGTTGTATCGGTCATAGTACCATTTTCACATTCTGTACCGAATATACTCACTTGTAGGTCGGGTTCAACTTCAGACAAGATAGATCTCTAACGCGAAATTTGCCAGCAATATTAATGTATACGTCCTTTATTCTACTTATCTAATGGACGTATAATATACCGGCCAATTGAGTTACGATACATTTATGCAGTTGGATTTGTTGTATAAAGGAGTATGTACTAACATTTTTTGATACATATACCAATGGATAAATATTTTGTGTTGGCCTCTCTATTCTATAATTATAGTAATTTTTTGGTTGGACTTCTTTTTTATCATAAGAAATTACGACAATAACTACCTAAATGTTTTCCAGTTAAGTACCAGTTTCCAGAAGTGAGATATTGGATAAATCAGCAATTCTTTCTTACCAAGTCAACAATTTTCTCTCTGGCATAATAAATATAATCGTTTTTGCTATAGCTACAAAGAAACCTTACTAATTTTGCATACGTTTTTGGAATTTAATTAGTTTTAAGTGTGTGAGTATTTTTCTCAAAAATGATTAAATACACAGAATAATCCCATACTTTTTTTAGCAATGTCACACAAAACCCACCAATGTTTGAAACCCGAGCTTGAAATTGACAGGAAGTTTACTAAAACATTATAACAATGTGCAATATTTTTTATAAATTGACTAATTGATTGTTTGATTGTAAACACAAATGGACAAATACTATGCCTCCATTACACCCATTTAACAGACTGAAGTTTCAATAGAATTGTATTGCCCAGTCCTAATATCGAGCTTTTAAATCTCTGCATGTCAAAACGGTTCTCCATGTGAAATCCGGATTCGCGACAACACGTGACTATTTTCAGTTTGCACTGTAATTAATCTAGTCTATCTCACGACGTTAGATTGAGAACAATTTTGCTTTCATTCTTGCTAGAATAATACCTAAAAGGGTGTCACGCTCCTAATGAGTGAACGGCTGGTGAGGCGGCGGATTAATTTGTGCAAGTGAAGAATGTGTACAACTGAAAGAAGTCAACAAGACAGATGTGTAAAATGTAGAATCACTTGCCGAAATATGTGTTAACAAAAGCAACAATAAATTCTCCTAGAATTTAGGCATTTGCAATGACGGTTGGTGGTCTAAGATATTGGTGGTTTAATATATGTATCAGACAAAAATACTTTGAGCTATATAATGATTATTAAACAAAGTTAGCTTCTATATTCATCGTTAGCCGTCGCTCTGATAGTGTGTTCAAATATTGCCATGTCATAAATAGATTGCAAAGTGACGCCGTAACTAAGTAAAATCAATGTGACTACATATATCTGTCGCCATTGATTTTAAAATGTGTCTTTTCAGAAACTCACTTTTATTAAAAGTTAATCACGATATTCCAGAACTAATAACTTATTCGTATCAGGCGTCTCATTGTAATCACGTTTCATAGCAATTGATGGCGACAACATATGCTGTAACCTTCTGTCTAAATATGTCTGTCTGACTCTGTCTGTCTGTCCATTTTCTATGTTTTAATCTATTTACTGAGAAACGTTACGACGATAATTTTGTGTGGATTTGGCTAAAAGCCTAATTAAATTACACTTATTCAGCTTATATTTGAGTACTGTGTCAATTTCAAGACTATTCTAGTTTGAGGAGCATATTTGTGTAATAGGCAATCATTGTTTAGAACCTTCATCTTTATTTATATCGCGAATGTTGAGGTCATCGTTCGTTATATCGCGAATGTTAAGGTCCTGTTTCTTTATATCGCGAACGTTGAGCTGAGTAACTTGAAAACTACAAAAGTATTCCTGAATGTATGGCGAAACATACCACAATATACCCGTAATACCGCTCACCTCTGCCTCAAATATACACACGGTAAGAGTCAATGTCATCAAATACATGAATTTATTTTTTTTCGGATTCCATCAGTTACTCAAAAAATCAATTAGTTAAATACGTCTAGCAAACAACCGATTAGTTAATTATTTGATGTAGAACAGATGTTACAATTATTAAAGAAATGTAAAATTTTCCAAGAATGTGTAATTTGCTCTAAAGGAAGTCGACCCCTACTGTTATAAACGTGTTCTTAGCGTGC
Organism: Unio delphinus; assembly: GCA_029339505.1. Taxonomy (NCBI): domain Eukaryota; kingdom Metazoa; phylum Mollusca; class Bivalvia; order Unionida; family Unionidae; genus Unio; species Unio delphinus. Next base: position 5,976,185 of record JAQISU010000009.1, on the reverse strand, counting down.
ACGGATAAATCAAATCGAATCAGGTTTAAGTCGATACAAAACTTTCATATACCACTTATCATAAGTAAGTGATTAAGAAAACATATCATATAAAACGCTGCTTAAAATATCTCTAGTCATGTATCCACGTGTCAGTCTGTAATTTAGTAAGATTTGTCCGTTTTTCTGACACGCAAAGAATGAAGAGGGTTCGCGCTTATTTGCTTTTATTGTGTCGTAGTATCAGCCGTGAATGTGATAGTCAAATCCGTGATTATGAGGCAAATGTGTTGTGTTAAGTCTAGAAAGTAATGATGCAATTAGGACAGTCCGTCTGAAATGTAACTGCAGTTGTCCTCTGAAACATATATAAAACATTATTATCTGCGATTTCAGTCAGATATGTGGTACCGATTTTCCTTCACGAATTTTTAACCTATTTATAATCCGCATGCATTTGGCTGACTACTCGTCTGCTACCCTCGGGGGCACATATAAGCTTAGTTGATTTTAATGCACAGTAACAACTATGTCGAAGAAACAAATAACACCGTTATGAAACGATACATTTGTTGGAGGCTGAAAAGTCATCGATGTATGAGATATGTTCTGTTTCATAATAGTTGGTATCCATAGACAACCCTTCAAAAGTACAATGGCTGCATCATGAGACAAGCCAAACGTGTTCTCCGTGAGAGGCTTTGGCTTTCCGCCCGACTCACTATTCATAAGCGAATCTATTAAGCCGCTAAAAAGAACGTCACAACTATAGTCCATACAGGGCAATCAGCACCATACTTTACTAAGATCATGGAAAGTTCCAATTGCAAGGAGCTCGTCGAGCTTACTAACAAGTTAATATCAAGGAACATGTGTTCACCACTTCCAGCAACAAAATTGGAGATACGCTTGACAACACAATTTAAATTGACTCGTTATCACCCTACAGTTACGATACAGGAGCATTTGAGCCTGTCTCTATGGATTTTGTACGTACAATTGGGGTGAAGAATGCTCCACAGTCCCGTGAACTTGATCCAATTCCAACATCACAGCTGCTTGAGTGCATAGATCCAGTATTGCCGTCACTAATTGATTAATACCTCCCTGTCATCTGGGGAATTCCCATCATATTTGGAAACTGCTACTGTAAAGCCTCTACTGAATAATTCAACACCCGACCATAGCGATTTAAAAAACTACATCACAGTTTCTAATCTTCCATTCATATACAAATCTTAGAAAAAGTTGTTCTATCACAAATTGTATCTCATCCAAAGTCTATCAGTCTTTTAATTAATGTACAGTCTGCATATCGCCCTTACCACAGTACTGAACCTACTCTTCGAAAAGTAGGTAATGACATTCTCTCTGCTTTGGATATCGGAAAGATTATAATTCTCACCCACCTTAACTTGTATGCAGCATTTAACACAAGAGACCATATTATATTACTTCACCGTCTGCAGCATGTAGTTGGCCATTCATGGTACCGCCAGACTGTGGTTCAAGTAATACATTGGTCAACATGACCCAATTGTGTCTGCAAATGAAATACACTCCAGCTTAGTTGCTATATGTTGTGGTGTTCCACAGGGGGCTATTATTGGACCTGTTATGTTTATTATATACACTAAGTCGCTCTAAAGAGGCACATATCATCATCCGGTATCTCGCCAATTGTACGCTTGATCTCCGACTGAAGCTGATGATACCATCCAAGGAGTAGAGAAGTGCATTTCGGATGTGAAATTTATGGATGACATGTAACAGGCTGCAGATGAATGATGATAAAACTAATGCCATTTTGATCATAACACAATTACTTTCTCATTCACATCCTTTACATCAAACAATAAATATCCACAACATAACATTTGCAAGGCTGCATATGATGAGCTGAGCCGCATCATCTTCTTTCGCAAATGTCTTTCTGTTGGTGCAACTAAAACAATTATGGGTAAATGGTTAATATCAAGACTGGACTAGTGTAACTCAATTATGCCTGGTTCGTCACACTATGTACTCCCAAAACTTTAAAAAGTTCATAACACAGCTGTTCGGATCATCCTTAGTGTATCACGATCACATCACTCCTCCCCGCTTCTCTGTACCATACACTGGATATCCATTCGATCAAGATAATCAAGCACAATATTTGTTCTCTGTGCTACGTTTCACTGACGGACTCCAGTACAACATACCTATCTGACACACCAGTACGATACTTACGCTCCTCTTCTGCCAATGGTATACGCATTATTCCCACTATGAAAACGAAGTCATATCGACACGGGTTTTTTGCATCGCAGGGCTTAGCAACGTAGAACATATTATCCACTGAATAGAAAAACAAAGACACAGTGATCCCATTCAAAAGTGCTATTAAAACACGCCTATTTCAAGAACAAACTTAAATACCAATTAATGTTTCCTACCTTGAATAGGTTCAGCGAGTTGTTATATTTTCTAGTTTCATGGTGTATGTATATTGGTTTTCATATCATTATATATATATTTTCTAGGTTATAGGTGTTGTGTAATGTTTTAAAACGGTTAGATCTTCGAAAGATTAGACGCTATGCAAAGTTCTTATTAGTAGTAGTGGTAGTATTAGTAGTATTAAATGTCATTTATTATTGCATTTTTTAGGTAAAATCAACGGTGCACTGAATCAAAACTGATCTTTCACTGCTTTGAATTGCAATAAATATCCAAAACATTACTAAGTACGCCCTTCTTGTTGCATATCTTTTGTTAGTTGGATTTCTAATTAGGATGAAAGCATGTTTATGATCAGTGTTTGCAATTACAACATAGTTTCCTGGATTTATTCACTCAAAGGAATCTGATAAGACTTGCATAAACTAGTTTAATTAAAAAGTCAAAATGAAAAAGGTAGCTACAGCTTGAACCAATTGTGTATAGCTTGAGACACTTAAATTTACCTTTTAAATATAGAAAACTATAAAACAGGAAATGATAATAGTTTTTTTATTAAGAGATCACTTTGGCCAAATACTAAATATACTTATGCAGATAATGCAAAAATGCAAATAAAATTCATAACAAAATCTCGTCTGTATTGCCTCCAACAATCTATCGTTTTGGATGTAGGTACCTCTTAATACACTTCTGACTGCATTCACTGCAAATATAATAATAGTCATCTATTCTTGAAACGACATCAAGATGGCCCGAAATGCACAGGAACCACATATATTATCTGGTTACTTATCATATTATCATTTCGTTAAGACAAAAAGCTAACCGAAAGAAACTTCATCTGAATGGATTAAACGTGTTTGCAATATGTTACTTGTTTAATTAACTTATTAATTTCAGCAAACGTTTTGCTGCTCTCTTTCTCTCTCTCTCTCTCTCTCTCTCTCTCTCTCTCTCTCTCTCTCTCTCTCTCTGTAATAAGGGTGATATCAATTATATGTCCCTTTCATTTTATCAGCTATGCAAGTTTTTTTTTAATCGCTATTATGTAACTGGACATTTATAACTCACGTCTTAAAATCATTAAGCCACCATAGAGCCTTGCATAATTCAAATCGTATAATTATTATTTCACTACCGAGCCTTGCATTCATATATATTACAAAGGTTGTTGGTCTCTTGTCATCTCTATTTTGATATAGTTTGGTGTTTTTGTTATTCAGAATCGAAACTTATGATGTTTTCTATTTATTTTCTTTTACTTTAAGTATTTTCTGTATGTCACATAGTATACATGTGAGGTATATCTTTAGAAGTATGAGTGTATTTGGTTTTCTTCATAAACTGAGTTAATTAATTTATTTAGGTTAGTCTCGAAATGGCAGTTTCTGTCAAGCCGATGGTCTCAAGGGTAACATCGAATAATGTAAGGTACTAAGTGGTTCAAATGTCTCCTTTAATTTTTGCTCCATTCATCTGTAGCAATTCAAAATTTCCAAGGGCAGTTACATGTGACAGCATGATTATAGGGGATAAAGTGACTGAAATGTTTCATGTGAAATGCCAATGAAGCTTACATTCTCAAGATAATTCAGTGTTAAATAGCCAATAATGTATTGGCAATACGATATGGAGCATGCATAAGATGTTACAAACAAGTCATACGCGATTTATGTAGAACAAAGGAACTGAGTAGTCCCAGCTGAATTTCATACTTAATGATCACATCGTATTAATTGGTTACATAATATTTCTTAATTACAATGACATTACGGGGATCTTCTCATTTTATTTAAATGCAAACCTGTTTAAACTCAATTCACTGAAAGATTAATTAATCTCTAGACAAATTGCAATCGTTAAAATAGGTATACGTTTCTGCCATCAAATTTAAATTCTCTGCAACAGACTGTAGAAGTTGAAATTTAATACGACCTTGTAAGATTTAATCTGGCCACACTAGTTAATGGGACGGTTAGTCTTAAATATTGACTGAGGCCAAAACATAATTGTATTTCCGTAAAAACATGACTTATAATGGTTTTTATCAGAAGAGGTTCCTTTATATGAGATTCGACAACTAATACAAACGGTCTACAGGTTCCTTGTTGTGTGACTTAAACTATATTGTATTCAGACGTGTCCTCATTCCCTCATGCTGTCTATTATGTTTGGCCTTAACACCGCTTCATGTGTCACAAAATGTCAACGTCTTTCGCGTGGAATGCGTGTCTGCACGATTACATTACTACTGCGAGCTCTTATTTCTGTCTGTACCACTAAAATTGACATATAAATGTTATAAGAGAAATATGTATAGTAAATATATATATATATATATATATATATATATATATATATATATATATATATATATATATATATATATATATATATATATATATATATATCATTGTTACCTCTGAACGGTAACAACACGTGCGCTCCTCAAGTTTGTAGACAGAAACAGACATGCAGGATGTGTCAAGCAGCACAAGAACCAGTGACTGACGAACTCTCTACAATGCTGAACCTGTAATATTTTAATAGAATTTCCGGGTATTCAGAACTGTATTTGTTTATGTGTCTAATTCTTTTATAAGAAGGTAACACTAATTATTATTGTACATACCCATTGCATAGTTCATGCTTTATGTGGCGTTTGATACAGGTGTTCCAAATGTATATCGTTATCATACACCAATGATGAGACCAATTTAGATACTTAGACTTGCACGCACTGATATTCTTACACTTACCTACTGGACCTTGTCTACACCCCAAATAGTTCGAATTTCATTCACTGCAAATAGCTAAAGCTATTAAGGAAGGGTAAACGAAAGGGTATTTAATAAATGCAACCCTTCGTTTGGTCAAATTCAGAGGAATGTACGGACTACTTGCATCAACATATCCTTCATTCATAGAATTGAAGGCCTCGACATATCACTACGCTAGACTACTTCTTTTCGCTTCATGGTAACAATGCATGTTTTTAGTTGTATGATTGTACTAATTGGCATCACATATATAAAATATATTTCGGGTAGTGAGTGTATTTTTTTCTTCTTATGACGTTTCTAATGGTAGAACACATTGTCACATTCTTAATGCAGATATGCACAAAGATATTAACATCTAGCTTATACCGGCCATAATGGTTTGCATACAGATGGCTGTGGTGGTTTTTTATATTTCATTTTGTTTCGTTCGATTTAGTTCAAGGACTGAATACAAAATACAATATATAGTATGAAACAAATGCAATCATAAACGTCTGACGCATGAACACATTTGCCAACTTGAGAGAATACACCAAAAGGAAGACTTTTGCATGACTACTACGTAATGAGCTGAATAACGTAAACGTTGAAATGTATGCTTCAATCCTTTAATACACTCGAGTTCAAATTCTAAGTTACGTCTCAATCTGCAGCTGCTGTCATGCTAGATTCGCACAACTTGGAGCCTTTTTGCACAGACGAACGCCAAATGATTTGATCACTTGCTGTTAGCTGCCAGGAATCAGGGTTTATGTTGAGCGTTTTGATTGCAGCTTTCAAATTGTCTTTGAAGCTCTTCGTCTGACCTCCTGGGGATCGGTGTCGTTGATGGAGCTCGCCACAGAAGAAGAGTCTCTTGGTTTTCAGTTGAAGACTCCTGGGATTGAATAGGTCTCCCTTTGTACGTTACCTGATGCTGACTCCAACCTTTCCGTCTCTAAAAACATTAGTCAACATGGCGGTTAACACTAGACTGAACAGTGTATGTGCCAGAAAACAACCCATTGGTTACTGGGATTGGCTCAGATGTCTCTCCATTGTCCTGGACTCGTGCCTGCATTCCTCGTGGAAATGCTGCACCATGGTAATAAATTTTCCCTGGCATGCATAAATGTCCATTATCCTTCACAGACCTCTTTTGTTGACAGTATCAAAAGCCTTTGTCAAGATGACGCAGAGTGAAAAGGTCGGTGCTTTGCTCTTGACATTTCTCCTGTAGCTGCCTCGCAGCAAACACCATGGCGATGGTCCCACGATCGATCTTATCGGAATCCACACTGGCGTTCTGGCTGTAGTCTTTGGTAAAGGTGTGTAGTGAGGCGGTTCAGTAGGATTCTGGCAAGTATCTGTCCTGCATTTGATACATAGGATAAATCCCGGTGGTTGTCGCAGACCTGGAGGTTCCATTTGCTCTTATACAGATGGATTATGGAAGCGTATTTGAAATCCTGGTAGATCGTCTCTTGGTGCTACTTCAGTGAAAACAGTTGCTGGAGCCTTTCAATCAGGGCTGTGCCCCCTTCTTTGTAGAATTCAGCTGAGATGGAATCTGAACCAAGTGCTTTGTCATTGGAGAGCAGACGTATCGCTTTATGTTCCTCCAGCAAGTGTGGAGGCTCGTCCAGTGCTTGATTGATTGGTAATTTGGGGATACAACTTATGTATTCATTGATGGATGAATGGCGATTCAGGATGCTGTCAAACCGTTCATCCATCGTTGCATAATGTTCTCTTTGTCAGTAATTAATTTGTTACTCTCTGCGCTGAGAAGGGGGGTGAGTGATCCAGAGGATGCAGATCCATACACTTCTTTCATTGCATTGCAGAAATTTTTCAAATACAAATGATACTATCATACAGATTAGAAAATTTTTAATTCGGGCTCTACGGAGATTCGAAAACAGGTCAGCTTGTACACGGCAATATTGAGTTGCCTGCTCACACCAGCCCATATTCAAAAACTAAGTACACATCACCAAAACAGGATGCTATTTAATCGGTGTTATAAACACTCGTGTAAGTAGCAAACATACTCACATGAAGAACTAGTAATTAATTCTTGCCTATCTCTGTGTGGCTGTGTGTATGTGATTTGGATCTTTAACGCAGCTTTACACATTGTTCAGTCATATCGCTTTGATATCTGCAGTGTGGCAATTTATAATGATGTATAGCACAGGTAATCATGCCGAAGATATGTAGCATCATGTCACAGTTACATTATCCTGACACAAGGCCGATAAGTCCTAACACTGATTTGTTATTGCTGAGTCCTACGCGAGGCTGCTGTTAGTACCATTTCTTTCTTAGTCTTTGGTATGGCTCAGCCGGTGATCGAGCCCACGACATGTAGCACCCTCAGTATACGCTCTAGCCACCTGGCTACCGGAATGTTCCTTGTCTATCTAGACAGTCATTTCGGATTTCTAGGAAATAAATCAAGGTGTATATGGATAATTATAGAGAATTATAAATATACACCAGATAAAACGGAATATGCTATCGCTGGATTTTTTAGGAGTATGCTTGTTAATAGTAGGCATTCTCCTATAGAATCCAGGGATAGTACTTTCGATTCTAATGTTCTAATTTATCTTTATAATTGTAGAGTAATGAGCGAAACTTAATCTATTCACAAACGTTTTTTTTTTTGATTGTTTGATTAGGATTTTTAACGTAGCTTTAACAATGTTTTAGTCATGTCGCTACGATGTCTGCAGTGAGGCAGTTTGTAGTGATGTCTAGTACTGGGGCATCATGCTGCGGATATGTAGCATGATGTCCCACCCAGTCACATTATGCTGACACTAGCCCGACCAGTCCTAACACTAACCTCTTAGTGCTGAGCGTCAAGCGAGGCAGCTGTTAGTACCATGTTTGTAAGTCTTTGGTATGACTCGGCCGGGGATCGAAACTACGACCTCCCGCTAACCATTAGGCCACCGAAGCGGTTTTCACAAACGTATAAAAACAATACACGAAATCCTTATGCAAGGGGAAATATTCCTGTACTATTAAGAAACTTACTTTAGGATCGCATCATAACCGCCTTGTATAAATAATAGTTCCGTGTGTAAAAGAGCGGCTTTGAGGAAACGCAATTGAGTCGTTTCCAGTGAGAATGTGGTCAGTGCAAACGTGCTATGTGTGATTCAGGAAGTAATGTCTGATAAATGTACTCAAAACAAAAATTGCAGTAGTGAAAGCAGTAACGAAGTTACATCTAACATCTGATTCCACGTCAACACAAAGGGTTTTAAATTACATTAAAACAAATATCCATTCTGGTGGAATCAATTAGCAGGATAACTGGTTGTTAACTTTGAGGGTAAGTCGTATATTCAGAATATTTAACTCTTCACGAAATTGTTATCTGAATCCTTGAGAGGACGTCACAGTGATTTTGTTTATTCTTGCATCCACCTTTCTGAACAATAAGCACGACATCTAATGTGTTTTTGCATGCTTTAATACACGTATGTGTTTTCGGAATTGATTTTATATTATCGCTGTGCCATCCCTTCTCATTTCAGTCGAATATGCTCATGCAGAGTACTTTATGCTGAGACATTAGATAATTTTGCTCGCAGCAATGGTGAAATGTTTTTAAATCGTGGAACGATACTGACAGGTTTGCTTTGACTATTACATTTCAAATTTAGCAAACACCATTTGTCCCATGATTGGACCTATATGATAATTTTTAGGGGGGAGGGTGAAAGGTTTTTCATGTTAGATGGATCGTTATGAAAACGCCCACAAATCAGGAACAATATTAGCAACACGATTAATAATAATATGTGGAGGAACAGTAGCATAGTGGCATACGTTTGTAATTCTGTTTTAATGTCTCCATTAACAGAGTTCCTGAAATAATTACCGCGCATCTATAACGACTTTTACGTTGCAGAGGTGCATGGTTAATTGAATCTGAAATCATGGGTTACATTTTATATTCAATTATAAAGTCTTATTTTTAAATGGTAGTACTCACATGATTTCGATTGATTTTTTAGCCTTTATGGCTCTTTAATAGAAACACTCCCTCCTGAATTCCTCAGTGAAACAGCCTTCACATTTGTGATCGTTCTCTATATGCCTTATTCATGCATTATAAATCAATCTGGTAGATCCACTGCTGAAGCAGTTTAGATAGAGACTTAAGATGATTGATTGTTATTTGGACCGTGTCGAATTGTAGACAGTCATGCTTATATGTGTTTTTGAAATGTCACCTTGGAATGATCTAAATAACATACTAATTCTGAAATTTATTGCAACCTTAAGAAATAAATTTTAGTCCCACAATGAGGTCACATGGGTTCATTGACCAATCATTTGACGGGCTACTAAAACACCTAAAACATACTAATTCTGAAATTTATAACAACCTTAAGAAGTAAATTGTAGCCCCACAAGGAGGTCACATGGGTTCATTGACAAATTATTTGGCGGGGCTACACACTTAAAACAACCAAAAAGAATTAGATGAAGCATCAAGCATAACAAAAGATATAGAAATAAACATTGAAGCATTTAAAGAAAATAGCATCAGGTACAGCAACAAAAGGGTTCATCCAAATACCAGTTATCCAGTATTCTCCTAAAACCTAAATCAGAAATACAAGGTGGTATCGGTAACAACAGCACAGAGTATTTCCAAATTGATAGGGACAATTTTAGATCTAGATACCCAGAAGAGAGGAGGACATCGGTGCTGACAATCAAGATGAAGGAAGGCCCAAAGGAACAAGAGACGACAAGACGACACCAGAGCAAACAAACCAGAATGATGGAAGACTGGATACCATTACGTAACCCTCCATCAAAAAGCCATTCTAAGGGCTACTGCCATTTCGCTATTACAGAGCTCTCATTTGGTACGAAAGCTCTATTTGACAAGCTCTTTTGATAAACCTAACTTGATCATTTTCGAACACCGCCGATCAAAATTCACAATCTATATAACCTAACAGTGACCAACCTACATATGTCGCACAGACATTCTTTAATTAAAATTGTTAGGGACTTACAATACGTACACTGGGTACTAGAAACATTGGTATGTTAGGAGTTAGAAAAAATCTTCAACTACACAAAATGTGATTGAATTACACAGGTGGCTTGCACTTTATTGGTGTATATTCAGTCCATTAGTGAAACTGGACCTGATTTGAAATAAGTATGGCTAGGGCGTTTCAAGGCTGTCGACATACATAGGCCGGGTTATCGGACCTTTTCCTCCTTTCTCGCGACCAGAAACCCTCAACATGACGAGACGTGAAAACCATTTTTTCAGCAGTCATTATTTGCTGCCATTGCATCTCTAGTACACTCCTTCCGATTGGTTGGTAGGGTTGAGTGCATGTTTAATCCATTCCCACTCACACAGGTCCTACATTCATGTCGATAGTCCCTCAATAAGGGCGTGCCATGACCAAATTAAGTAGCACAATATGTGTGCCTAAATGCCCATGGGGATGTGGCACCATTCCTAACCCCACGGGAAAAATTAAATAACTTTCTTTTGAAAGATAAAACAATGAATAATGACCCTTAGTGGCCGGTTCACTTTGATTTAACATTCATTCATTCACCCTGGAATAAATTGTGTTCCGTAGATGGCTTTATTCCAAGCATTCCATTTATTTACAGATTAGCCAAAATGAAATATGGTCTTAAACTGTTTCAACTTGCCAGGCGTCGTCGATAAATCTGCCAGGCATATTACAAAATTGGTAACGAACAGTTTCTACCTTCCAAGATAAAGTAAACTGCTTCTTTTCATTTTTCATTTAAGAATATGCAAATCCTTAAGAATCCTTAGTTACTGAATAAGCTTCGTAAGTTATATTAGAGTGTCATCATCCAACTGATTAATCAAAAAAAATGTTTCATTCCTTTTTAAATTACGTTTTCATCTTACATATGCATTAAATCATTATGCGGATTCCTATCTCGTTGTCACCTATTAGATTAATATAGTGTCATTGTATACACACTTCTTTCATGTGATCGTTGGTCATAGCAGAGAATGTTGGATGCGATGATAAGTGCTTTCTTCTGTTTTGCATATAGGTTTTAAGTCATAAGTATTATTTAATGCATATATCTTACATTCCTCAAGGAAAATCCAACTTATTTTATTTGATTCTGGTCCGTGTGATATAAAATTTACATTTATACATTTTAGACATTTAATCTCATAATCTCACTATGTAAAAGATAATAATAATAATAATAATAATAATAATAATAAATAATATATAAAATAATAATAATAATAATAATCATAATCATAATATAATATAAGTAATAATAATATAAATAATAATAATAATAATAATAATAATAATAATAAATTAATAATTATAATAATAATGATAAAATTAATAATTATAATAATGATAATAAATAATAATAATTATTATAATAATAAAATCAGTTGTAGTAGTATCGGCAAGATAACAATATATCATTCTTTTAAGAACACACCACACTAAATAAGTTTGTTATAATTTAAAAATATGCAGAAACACATAATAATCACTTATTGGAAAAGTGATATTTTTCCCCAAACCAATGCATGTTTTATTCGAATAAAATTTTTCTTTTTGTTTTAGCTAAGCAAATAATTCTCTAACCTGAAGAATTAAGAGCAATCGTGGCGGCAACGATATCGACCTTAATATATTGCATAAAATATAAGGTAAAAATTTAGTCTGCATTTCTGTGCTTTTTTATTTGCCAATATAATTACAGTAGTTATGATTTGTTGGTAATTTGATAATCATGATTTAATAATGTTTTGAATTGTTATTGTGATTTTTTTAAATACATAAAAAAGTGTGCTCTATTGATGCCTTTGCACCAATCTTTAGGTTCGCATAGTAGGTTATTTTGGCTTCCAAAACCACTGAGCTCCGCAGACAACCTATTAGTTATCTAAATGGCAAAGAACAACTCGTGCTTGCTTTCTGTTCTATTATATAAATATCTAAATCGTATGAGTTTTTGCGGAAACAAACCCATTATGATATTGAGTTTTCTCCAATGGACATCCTACACCAAAATGCCCCACCTCCTGCAATGAAAACATCGTTACATTCTACCAAGGTAATTTATCTTGGCGGGCATTATTAAATGCATTACCAAAATTAACGATGGTACGGTCTGGAACAAGACAGACATTATTGAATTTGTCGCTCACTAGATGATGCTGAACAATATACTGTCGCAAATTGTTAGAAAATAGCAAATGTCTGAAATGCTTCCAAGAAAATTATAAAAAGAATCGTCCGCTTTCCAATAAAAGCACGATTTATTTCTGAATTTAGAAGTTTCTCGTTTGTGCAAAAGTTATTTTCTCAAGGATGTATTTTTGTACATGTGCATTGTATTAACATTTTAACGTATATAGATATATCATGCAGAGGAAGCAGAAGCTAGGCGTCTCTCGCGAGAACACACTGGCAGCCGCCAAGCTGGCATGAGTGTGTACTGAACCCATGTGTCTTGGCTTCCTCGCCAAACGCTGCACCAACTGAGTTCGATGTAGGATTCAATATATGATGTAGTAAAATTTGAACTTTTACCTTTATTTACCAGAATTGCGTCTATTATAAATAAAAAAATTAATATATATATATATATATATATATATATATATATATATATATATATATATATATATATATATATATATATATATATATATATATATATATAATATATATATATATATATATATATATATATATATATATATATATATATATATATATATATATATATATATATATATATGTGTGTGTGTGTGTGTGTGTGTGTGTGTGTGTGTGTGTCGATGTTCGATATTCGAACAATTCTGTCAGACACCACAACTGGAGTTCCGAAACCAGGAAAGAAAAGGAATCTTACTGGATACGACGCCTTCGAACATTGAAACCAACCGGTTTAAACCAAGAAGACTAGAAAAAGACAGCCATGCACAAATGTAATTATATTTTCCAGCTGACACATTTTCTTTTAAATAATTCTCTAAATTTGCTTAATAACCTCTAACTACTAATATAAAATATCCGAGATATAATTTGCGCGTCATAAATTTACATACAAAAACATATGTCGCTTTGGCTCATCGATTTCTAAGTCAACACATTTTACAGCATCCGAAACTAGTTGTAACAATAATTTCAAGGTTTAATTCCTGTAGAAACAGGCATGTAAAGTTTTGTAAACACGGTTTCTGTATTTTACTTGTTTGTCTTGTCTATGTTCTGTATTTGCCTTTGATAAAGACTCATTAAGAGTCGAAAGCGCTTAGGCTAGAGTGATTCTAGTTTTGCACTGTTGCGTGTCAGTTTTTTGCATTTATCTTAACCAATCCCTGACAAACGTGATCCCTTGATGGATCCAGTGCATTTGAAAGGACGGTTATATGCCATATAATTTGTATTCTTTATATATATATATATATATATATATATATATATATATATACTGTCGTGAAGTTTAAATTTTTTACTTCAAATATATAGTGTTAGTTTTTCGAAAATAGTGGCACCATCGCAAAAATGCAAGGGTAGAGGGACATAGGAAGGATGTGAAGATTGTTAACTTTAGATATTATATTCATCTAGGCATTCGTCGTAGGCCAGCAAGTGATAGTTTCATCATCTCATACTCTTCTTGTATTTTTAATCTTCTTTTTTCCTTCCTTCCTCTTTTTCTTTCAAAGTTAAAGTTCTCTAGAAACATTGGTATGTTAGGAGTTAGAAAAAAATCTTCAACTACACAAAATTTGATTAAATTACACAGTTGGCTTACACATTATTGGAATCTTTTCCGCCTATTAGTGAAACTGGACCTAATTTGAAATATGTATGGCTACGGCGTTTCAAGGCTGTCGATATACATGGGCTGGCTTATCGGACCTTTTCCTCCTTTCTCGCGACCAGAAACCCTCAACATGACGAGACGTGAAAACCATTTTTCAGCAGTCATTATTTGCTGCCATTGCATCTCTAGTACACTCCTTCCGATTGGTTGGTAGGGGTGAGTGCGTGTTTGATCCATTCCCACTCACCCAGGTCCTGCATTCATTTCGATAGTCCCTCAATAGGGCGCGCGACATGACGACCAAATTAAATAGCACACTATGTGCGCATAAACGCTCGTTGGGATGTGGCAATATTCCTTACCCCACGGGAAAAATTAAATAACTTTCTTTTGAGAGATTAAACAGTGAAAAATGACCCTTCGTGGTATGTTCACGTTAATTTAACATTCATTCAGGTCGCCGTATTGCCCTAATTAAGAAATTCGTATGAATGAACAGTACAGTAGTTCGTAAAAAATATAGAAAGTGGTTCGAGACACGTTGCGCAATACTTCTAACTCCTAACAATTTTAATTTTTTCCTTGATTTATTTCTGCTCTTTCTAAGAATATTATAGATGGCGAGATTCTACTTAGATAAATATTCATGTTTTCATAAATGTGTTCAAAACCTTATGGCCTTTATATAGAGTGAGAAACAATAATAATACATGATGAATAATAATGTGATTTAAATATGTATACTTGAATGGGCTTATCTGTCCCGGTGCTTTCCCTTACAATGATAATCTTAGTGGCAATAGTGTGAATCCGTACCATATAAATGAGATATAATATCTATCGTATAAAGAGGATGTTTGTTAATTCATGTCATAACTTGTGTTAGATTAGGAAAATATTCGAACTGTATAACTGATATGATTTATTTATGTTCAAGTCAAATCTGTCGATATTGCCTAAGGAGACGAATATTATTAAAACATTTAAATATGCAGTTAAGTTCGTTATTCTGTCTAGCACTGATATGACGTCTTTTTGTCTTCATCACCATCTATCATTATTACATCGACATTCTATTTGGCTTTTTTGTTTATATGTATGCTTCGTCCGCCACGAATGCCGGTGTCGTCGGTACGAACCCCAGCCGAGTCATACCAAAGACTTATAAAAATGGTGATAATGGTAACAGGCGTTCAGCATTAACAGGTAAATTTTAGAACTAGTCGGCCTGGTGTCAGGATAATGTGACGTAGTGGGACACGATGCTACATGTCTGCGACATGATACCCCTGTGCTAGACATGACAATAAACTGCCACACTGCAGACCTCGCAGCGATTTGACTTGACAATTGTTAAGCCTTCGTTAAAAATCACATTTATTTCTTCTCTGTCTGTCTATATGTCTGTCTGTCTTTGTGTGTGTCTCTCTCTCTCTCTCTCTCTCTCTCTCTCTCTCTCTCTCTCTCTCTCTCTCTCTCTCACACACACACACACACACACACACACACACACACTGTTCGCTTCATCTTCGAATAACGTTTTTGTTTCTGATTTGAATGCATTAGCTTAAGTTAGTAGCACGGGATACAACACAACTCCCTACAGAATCGTTAAACATTAAAAACAAGTTGATTATGATAGTGCTGACCATGTAACAGTGATCCATTTGCTAGCACAGAGTAAGCATTACTATGTTTTACATCGCAGATCGGATAATCAAATGTTCCTGATGAATACATCTAAACCGCTAAAAATGTCCATCGAAATGTAAGCAAATTATATTGTATGCTTCAAAATCAGATATAAGATGGATAATATAATCCGAAGGCCTTATTATCTAAATGGTCATCACCTTAGCGGTCGCCAACATTCCTCACATAAAAAACAATGTTAAGATCCCTGGTCAATTACGTTTGGAAATATAGAAGACAATCTTAACGCCCCTGGTCAAGTATGTTCGGTATCACATATAATACAATGTTAAGGCCCTGGTCAAGTATGTTTGGAATGTCATATAAGATAATGTTAAGCCCCTGGTCAAATATATTCGGAATGTCGTATAAGACAATGTTAAGACCCTGGTCAAGTATGTTCGGAATGTCATATAAAACAATGTTAAGACCCTGGTTAAGTATGTTCGGAATGTCAAATAAGACAATGTTAAGGCCCTGGTCAAGTATGTTCGAAATGACGTATAAGACAATGTTAAGACCCTGGTCAAGTATGTTCGGAATGTCATATAAGACAATGTTAAGGCCCTGGTCAAGTATGTTCGGAATGTCGTATGAGACAATGTTAAGACCTTGGTCAAGTATGTTCGGAATGCGATATAAAACAATGTTAAGACCCTGGTCAAGTATGTTCGGAATGTCATATAAGACAATGTTAAGGCCCTGGTCAAGTATGTTCTGAATGACGTATAAGACAATGTTAAGACCCTGGTCAAGTATGTTCGGAATGTCATACAAGACAATGTTAAGACCCTGATCAAGTATGTTCGGAATGTCATACAAGACAATGTTATGGCCCTGGTCAAGTATGTTCTGAATGTCATATAAGACAATGTTAAGACCCTGGTCAAGTATGTTCTGAATGTCATGTTAGACAATGTTAAGGCCCTGATCAAGTATTTTCTGAATGTCCTGTAAGACAATGTTAAGGCCCTGGTCAAGTATGTTCAGAATGTCATGTAAGACAATGTTAAGGCCCTGGTCAAGTATGTTCTGAATGTCAAATAAGACAATGTTAAGACCCTGGTCAAGTATGTTCGGAATGTCATATAAGACAATGTTAAGGCCCTGGTCAAGTTTGTTTGGAATGTCATATAAGACAATGTTATGGCCCTGGCCAAGTATGTTCGGAATGTCATACAAGACAATGTTATGGCCCTGGTCAAGTATGTTCTGAATGTCATGTTAGACAATGTTAAGGCCCTGGTCAAGTATGTTCTGAATCATGTAAGACAATGTTAAGGCCCTGGTCAAGTATGTTCGGAATGTCATGTAAGACAATGTAAAGGCCCTGGTCAAGTATGTTCTGAATGACGTATAGGACAATGTTATGTCCCCTGGTCAAGTATGTTCCTAATGTCATGTTAGACAATGTTAAGGCCCTGGTCAAGTATGTTCTGAATGTCATGTTAGACAATGTTAAGACCCTGGTCAAGTATGTTCTGAATGTCATGTAAGACAATGTTAAGGCCCTGGTCAAGTATGTTCTGAATGTCATATAAAAAAAATATTAAGGCCCTGGTCAAGTATGTTCTGAATGTCATATAAGACAATGTTAAGGCCCTGGTCAAGTATTTTCTGAATGTCATATAAGACAATGTTAAGGTCCTGGTCAAGTATGTTCGGAATGTCATATAAGACAATGTTATGGCCCCTGGTCAAGTACATTTTGTGTAACGTACAGTAAATGATCTGCCAGAAAGGTCTGCAAAGTTGTTTGTTCAAAATCTATCTTATTTACATTTTCTTCTTCAGCCCCTACTACAATCTCCACAAAATATGTAAGTATTCAAATTAAATGTAAATGTTCTCAAAAG
Source organism: Unio delphinus (assembly GCA_029339505.1). Lineage (NCBI taxonomy): Eukaryota > Metazoa > Mollusca > Bivalvia > Unionida > Unionidae > Unio > Unio delphinus. Next base: position 5,958,589 of record JAQISU010000009.1, on the reverse strand, counting down.
AATATGCTCGTAATAGTATAAACTTCATATAAATGATGTTACTATTTGTACAGGCCTAATAGAGAAGTCAGGCAACGATACAGAAGCAAATGAATGATAACAATACTGCATGGATGTGAGTTGGTATATTTTGTCCAAAGCACTGACCCCCCCCCCCCCCCACCACCACCAGAGCGTTCCGATTTCAAATTTATTGACACGAGTAAACAATCTAAATAAATACTGTCTAATGACATCAGGAAGATGTGGCAACTTTCATGCAGCCTTTGTCATTCATATCAATTTTTATGTGGCAAGAAATCGATAGAAGTAGTATGAAGTTTACTCTTCATTTCCGGTCTTTCCTCAGCTAGTGGTGTAAGTGAAACAATATCACAACACTCTCGTCGACCGGATTATTTCCAGACTTGTATGCTAACGTTTACCATCGCATCCATTTCAAAACTTCATATATTTTTTAATACCATTATAATTCTGAAGAAAAAAAGAAAAACAAACAGGAAATATCTGAATAAACTTGCGTTAGAATCCCATTATTGTATTTCTGAAGTGTCGTTATGTACGCACGTGAAAGAGGAGAAAATAATGAGCACAGTGAATAGAATAATAGTTTTGTAATCCTAATTAGAAAGAGTGCAAAGGAAATTGTTTTGTACAAACACCCTAATCAGCATTCGATGACGTCCAACAAGAAACTACTATACTGATTAGGAAATAAATAGCTCATTACTTCCTCATTTAGCCTGTCAATACCAACAATGTTACCATTGTCATCTGAGTTGAATGCAGTTAGGCGCGACATCGAACATTTTCAAATAATGCTTTAATTGGAAAAAAAATCATGTAAACTTATGTAATGTTTTTTTTTTATGTTAATTGTTGATCTTGTGTCTGTTTTGTAATTGAATCTGATATGGACTCAGTTAGAGGGAATAAAGCAAAAGCTAGTTAAACAGATTTCCAATTTAATTGGTCAGTTTCATTCATCTTAGTTAGTCGCTGACACAGTGCTCCCTCGCTCTGGTGCCAGTACAATGACTGTCAGCCAGATATTACTCGTTCATACTTGCATATCTCTCTCTCTCTCTCTCTCTCTCTCTCTCTCTCTCGATCGATCGATCGAATCGAAACTGGACAAATCCTATTAAAGACTTATAAAAATGATACTAGCAGCTACCTCGCATGGCAAATAGATATTGTTAGGACTGTTCTGCCTTGTGTAAGATAATGTGAGACATGATGCTACATCTCTGCGGCATGACGACCAAGTGTGTGTGTGTGTGTGCCGGATTAAATCAAATGGAGATTGTTTGGCAATCGAAATCTCGGCCCGATCGATAATTATGTCCATTCAATATCCGTTATCGCGGGGCAAATAAAAGGCGTAACGCCGGGCGTGGGGCGCAGTTGAACAGCGGTTTTCAAGCTTTCTAGTGCCGCGACCCTTTTAATGCAATTCCAAATGTTGTGGCGACCCAACCGTAAAATTAGTTTCGTTCATAACTGTAAAAATGTATATTTCCGATGGTCGTAAGCGACCCCTGGCAAATCGTTGTTTGACCCTTGACGGGGTCGCGACCCACAGGTTGAGAACCGCTGCAGTTGAATGTATTTTTTAGTAACTGCTGCAAAACGAAATAGATATTCCTATGATTCCACTGGAGATTCAATATTATCGATCATTAGCTTAGACAAAAAAGCACACTTGATGTACAATTACATTATCTTCGCTGTGATTAACTTATTCCTTTAATTCACAGCGCATGGTGAGGAATACGATTTGTCGATTTTGCAGTATATTTCATTTTAAATAATATAAATATTAAGAGAATACGCAAGTGAAATGAAAGTTTGCATAATATAGATTAAATTAGCACTGCTTTAATACCAATCGCATGCTAACAGTGCCTCTTAGTCTTAGAAAACCACCCAGGCGCTTTTGTGGTTAGAGCGTCGGCCTCGGATTCGGGATATCGCTGATTCGAAACCAGATAGAGTTATACCAAAGACTTATACAAATTATACTTACGACTGACCGGTTTGGCATTCAGCATTAAGAGGTTAGTCTTAGGAGTGGTCGACATGGTGTCGGAATAATGTTAATGGGTGGGGCATGATTCTACATGTCTGCGACATGATACCTCAGTGTTAACCACGACTGTAAATTGACACACTGCAGACAAAGCAGCGATATTACGAAGAAAATGTCTAAGCTAGGTTAAAATTCAAACTCGTGCACATACATAAATAAAAACTAAACTGAAATAAATAAACAAGTTCATTGCAAAATAATTAGATTAAATATAGTCAATGGTTAATCTCATATACATGCAAACATAATTATTTTTTAAATACTATTAACTGCGCCATGTCAGGGCCCAATTCCACGATTATAAGAAGGTACTACATGTAATCAATTAAAATTATTGTTATCAAGTTACATATATGAATTGACATTATTAATATGAAACTCAATAATTCAGGTAACTTTTCAAAATTGCCCCACCTCTTTCTTCACCTTCTTGTGTACGTAAAAGCCTGTTTCGTCAGTCGCCGATATTGTTGTGTAGAATCATTTCATACAATGCAGTATCGCTTGGCTCTTAGCCTCGTTTCAAGATGTCGCTGCCTGTCTGGATGCATGCATATTAAGCGCAGGATATGCTACCATCATACCTAATGGAGAGCTCATGATTTGTTCATGTTAGACTTACAAATATTGTAAATATACGGCTCTTCTAAGGAATGGTTATTTACGTCCTATTTGACATATAATATTCATCGTTATTTTAAAGGAATTAATTACATAACTATACCCGAGTACAAAGTGGATCACTAAGTGTAACGAAAATCTGTTTTCACTGCAAGACATTTTCCATGGGATTTTGGTGGGTAGTTGGCTTTGGTTCTTTGTAATTCAAAAGTAGTTATAAGTTTTCAAATTAATTTGGCGTTTATATTGACGGTGCACAAAACGAAACGAATTTGCTACAAGTTTCAATACAGTACTTGGATAAATCAACTTGTGTTTTATAAGCCGGCATTATTTTTGTACTAAGAATCAGAATAGACCTTATACATAATGTCATGCAACCCACTTGCGACATTTGCTCATAACTCTATAAAACATACCTGCTGCACCTATACTTATTTTGTTATATCTTGGAAAATATATAATCTCGACACAGATCTAACATGATATACTGAAATATATGTTTATGATATTCAACACTCCTAATGTGATTATAGAGAACTAACGCACGCAGATCACTTTGTTATTGGCTATGGCTGCCGCACGTGTTGTCGTACCTTTCATAACCGAGAAATGTAAAATACAATGATAATTTGTTTTTCACACTGCAATTACACGAACTTCACATGTGCCGTATTGGCAGCATTCTAAACAGCACACTTAAGTCTTCGTTTCTAATAGACGCTACGGATCGATTGACTATCGATACTTCAAAATAATACATGTTGAAATTCAAACTGCAGTTACTTCTGTCATTCAAAATTCCCTGGTGAGGCTATCACCAAAAAAAGCAGTTTCTGTTTAATGTTTAAACAAACATGACTAGACAGGGCAGATAAAATCTTTTAACATAAAAATATATTATATTGGAGAGTTTATTTTTCTTTCCCCTCTGTAAACTGTATTAAAGTTACCACGACACGTTTGAAACAGTTTCCGTGTTACGAAAGATTAGGAAAATGTACGTTATCTTCATGGACGGTTTATATGTTCTCCTTTAGAAAGACATATATGTTTCTTTAAAAGGAGTTCTTTTGTATCTTTAGAAAGGTTTCCACTTTATTCTTGAGAACGGAGAATGTCTATTCATTGAACGATCTCAGTGCTAATATCATTGGCTAGAATTATACACTGTATTTTTCAGAGAAATATCCTTTAATTAAACGATCTCAATGTGGATATCATGAAAAAGATGAAAACCAAAACCGGATAAGTAGGCCACCATTAGTCTTTATGACAGGTACTATTGAATGATATCACGTTATTTATAAACCAAATATCTTTTTTTGTAAATATCAAACTAAATAAAATAAATCCTTTCAAACAGTCATAAACATGAAAGCATATAACACCAAATACAAAGAGTAGTGGTTTATAATTATTGAAAATATATTGAACATCACATATATCTGTAAGACATAAAACCCGTAACATACTGGGTTAGAATTTATTGTGTAAACCATATTTTTAGAAGTCTATGATGTTTTTATGATGACACATCACTATAAGATATTGTAACTGAATTCACATAAAAATAATCAGTTTAACAACTTAGAACACATCTTGGGACGTTTTTAAGAAAAAGTCCCAAATTATTCAAAGTTACCATAGGTCACTATTATCACTACAACATTACATTTCTAAACAATTACTTTATTAATGGAATCAACTGACATACTGTATTGATGTAACTGTAATGAGATCGCCTTAACTCTTCATTCACTACTCTATGTAGCTAACCCAATATCACACATATTATTTTAGAGATAATTCGATTCAACCTAGACGAATATTACCGTGGCGAGTCAGACACTAAGCGAAATATAGTTATTCTCCACCTCGAAAGCTTTAGTTATTGTCGGGCATCAGAACGAAGCAAACGCTGCTGCGTGGTTGCCAGTTGCACAACGACCGGTTATATTACGCATAGTTGGACTCGATAATTGTTTCCCTTTCAGGAAAAAGGAACGCCTATAGATGCAAGCAGGCAAGGATTTTAACAGTTATGATCTGTATTAAATATTAAAGTTTTATCTTGTAACTTGAAGGATGGTGAAACAGGTGGGATTATTGTTTCTAGAGTTCTCTTTAAAGGAATGATGCTGAGTATGGAAGAACTGTTTACATGTGTTACCAAATGTGGCAATGCAAGACAAAATTAATGACAATTGGGAAAGACAATAAATCGATTGAATTTGATTTTGCTATCGAAATTGTTACATCGTTCCATTCAAAAGTTCTACTCATGTACTTTATTACAAAGGCAAGGACATGATCAGCCAGTGATGTAACCAGTCCAATCTTGCAAGGATCCGTATATCGTTGTTATTTATGAACAATATGTTAAGTTTACATTCCTAATAACCTCAAAGGAAAAGAATCTCTGGTCCTTTGAATAGTACGGTGTTCCACCAAGTGTAATATCATTATCTGAAGACAAGAAGTCATCTAAGAACTATCTCAAATTTAATTAGTTTTGACTATGCAGAGTCTTGATAACATTTGACGGAAGTTGCAACAGATAACAAAAAAGCATGAATAAGGTAAGATATCCACTTCTTTCATTTATAGTTTAATAATGAGCAAAGTTTGCAAGTTAAATTTGCTCACGGGAAAAGGAGTTTGATAAACGCAAATGCCCTTAATTCCATTTTGACAACATGCTCTTAGGTCCCAACCAAAAAAGATATACAAATCTTAATGTGTCTATTACTCCTGAGTTTCTTGATTTTACTGAGTTTCCTGCCATTTGATCGAGGCTGTTTGACATAGAATTATAACGAACAAATTAGATGACGTAGGTGTACAATTTAGCATAAACTTAAAAGTTAAAAAAGAAAGAAAAATGGGTCATAAAGGTAAGACAAAAGAGAAAACAGTGATATGGAAATAAATGTAATTGGCAGGCGTAAGTTCCATGCAATAAACGAAAATTGAATGCAATGTAAACCACTGACTCTAAAATTATATAATGATATTTTAACTATTGTTATCTATCTATCTATCTATCTATCTATCTATCTATCTATCTATCTATCTATATATATATATATATATATATATCCCTTTAGCACTGGTGTAAGTTTATTGTTATAATTTGATTATCAAAACCTTATATGTTTACAGAAGCTTGTAAAGCTGAGGAAAGTCGATAATTTAAGACTTTAAACGGCTACAGATTGAACATTTTGAGATTGATCATTTTAAATACAAATACACGTGGACCTGCATTACATAAAACAGGCGTGATTACACGACCTCGCGAGGTTTTGTTAGATGAGTCTCTTAGTGATATTTTATTTCCATGCACTATTATCTCCGATATTGATCATACAAGCTCACATATAATATAGATCGTTTTTTAAAAAGTCCGACTCACTGTGAAATAATGATAGCTTATCTCGCTGCAGTTACTGTCATGCACAGTCATGATGTAAACTTGCTCAGATAGATAAATCTCAGCATAGGTCCACAACACTATTACTGTTTAAAAGTTGCAGACAGCTCCTATCATTCATATATATATATATATATATATATATATATATATATATATATATATATATATATATATATATATATATATATATACATATATATATATATAAGATTAACTAACGTTAGCAAACTAGCTAACATCCGAACACGAACGGCCTCGATACCATTTCCTTCCACGGCATTGTTTGTTTACAAGATTGATGGGTTCAACGCCATAGTTCAGCATTTTATAGGCAAATTGTATGATATACATGACAGCCAAACTATTTTGTACAGGCATGGGCCGGCAACCTACGGCGCGCGTGCCACAAGATGGCACGTCAAGAGGTTTTGTGTGGCACGCGAAAGGCATCGAGAAATCTCGATTTTAACAGTGTTACTCTTTTACTGGTAGCACGCGCTCTGGACAAAAAGTGGCACGTATCGTAAAATAGGTTACCGACATCTGTCGTAGAGAACCCGGGAAGAACTACAGACACCTGGAAGGATACTGGCAAGATTACTCACATACCCAGGAAGGTAGTGTCGAAATTCTAACTCACGAATGTATGATCTTTAAAGGATAGCGCCTTATACCATTCTGATTCCAATTAATCAACAGCAATGCCATATATTACGTATGTATGTGTCGATGCATCACAACTATATTCCGTTATGACCTTGGTTTGCCTCTCCATTATACGCATCAAAATCGCATAGCTAGTAGCAGGCAAAAAATTATTTTATGAAATATTAAATTATAAAAAGATAGGAAAGGATAAAGAGTGCAATGGATGATGTGGGCAAAGACATGAAAAGTGGTGATTTTTGTCCGGGTTATTTTTCATTAATGTTTAATCCATATAACATTTGGTTTAACGAATAAAGCTCAATAAGTATGTGGCTCTGAATGCTCAGTGGAGAGAGAGAGAGAGAGAGAGAGAGAGAGAGAGAGAGAGAGAGAGAGAGAGAGTGAGAGAGAGAGAGAGAGTGAGAGAGAGAGAGAGAGAGAGAGAGAGAGAGAGAAAGAGAGAACCACTTAAACGATTTGAAGAAAAAAAATATTTTTAACTCTACTTGTACCAAGGCAAATATTGGTTTACAAATAGAAAGCATGATGCGGCAATTTTGCACAAAACTCTCTTACTTTTGGTTGCGCATTAAGGGTTTTAATTTGCCCAGCCTTAATATCATTTGTCAGCTTTTAGACACCTTACAGTCGTAAAATACATTTTGTTTTCATTAAAATTAAATCAGTTAGAACCAGCCTGTTGCGTAGGGAATCCTCAGGCTCAGCAAATGTGGGTACCTGAGATCGCTGCCATTAATTTCTCGTTGGTCGGTGGTTCTTCCACCACTGTTTATACTAGCCGCCATGTATAACCTATTCTTTTTTGCTGCAAAAAAGCGTTAAACCATATAACAACAGCAACAAAATTAACATAAGGAATCTGTTTGATTGGTATTAAAAGTCATTTACATGGATATTTGCTGTCATATCATCTCGATAAATTCGTCATTTATTGCATTCTTACATATACACACGTTATGTCCTATATATACCCATGTATATACCTATGTAAATGTGGTTATATGGCTTACAGGTCAGAGGAATTTATTGACGTATTTTACTTTAACTGCTCTAATCAAAGAGGCCCCGGGCGTCCTAGAGGTCTAAGGCGCTCACCCTTACAGATCACTGACATCTCATTTCAGTCCGCATGGGTTCGAGTCTCGGCTTAACCAACGTGGGTATGTGCAAAAGCTTGCCAGTAGCTTCCAATTGGTTGGTGGACTCTTCATTCGCCAAATATACTGACCGCAATGCATTGACGAGTGTTTGCTCAAAATGGCCTTACACCCGCAAAATACACAAACATTTACAATTTATATTCATAGCTCTAATCTCGATAAGTTGTCATACTGGATTTTATGTACTGCTCTGCTATCATACTCGAGTATAAATCTGGCGTAAAACCAACTATTACATTATTATAGTGGGGTATAGCTCTGGCATGAACCTTAATGTCTAACTATCTTATAAATCGCCTATTGCACTACAGTAATATACGCATCTTTAATGCCAGCAACTCGGTTCATTTCCTACATCGTGCCAGTATAGCGTTCGCTGGAAAGACGTTATAAGAACGTAGCGTTAGCTGACACACTTCATTATGAGAGAGCGTTAACTGATACGCTTCATTAACTTAATGACTGCCATACTGACGTGTGTGTTACCATAACATTATTTTATCTACAATATCACTACGTTTAATTTATATTGAGACTAATTGTTTTGTTGAAGATTTTTACTTACACGGCATTTTGTTTCTGCATGTGTAAAACAATTGTAGCACTCATTAAATACTTCCATCGTATATGGCAATAATAATTGTAGCAATAATAATGTGTTTGTTTGTAATACAAGCCACTGGCCCAAGCTATACATCCAGAAAGCATACAGTACAGTCTTATGTTTTAATGTGTAACAAAAGAACATCATACATATTGGAATTGAGGGGACCCCGAGTGGCCGAGTGGTCTAAAGCGCTGTCCGTTACGCTGTCTCACCTATGTCTGTGTGGGTTCGAATCTTAGATTCGGCTAATGTAGTTGTGAGAGAAAGCTTGCCAGTAGCTTTTTGTGGGTCGGTGGTTCTTTCCGGGGGTTTTCCCGGGTTCTTCCACCACCAATAATAGTGGCCGCCATGTCTAGCCTATCGTGTGCTAAAAAATGGTGTTGAACCCAATTTAAAAAAAACAACACCTATGTAATTATTGCGTTTTTCTAATTAGATTAGATACAAGTATACAAGGGAAAACACAATGATTTCAATCTATTGTCCATGTCAAAGGATGATATATTGTTTTTAAAAATAACATACATCAGCTAAACCATAATCTGTCATTGAAACAGAGTTGCCATGGATACATGTCAATTTTCCCATCACTTTATCTGGTTGACATCTACCTGTCATTTGTCATACATGTATTTGCAAAGTTTCTCTCCATATTGACTTATCTGGCCTATGTTTTGATAAGCCCGACCATGATAGAGTTCTCTTTGACTATATAATTAAATTATGGAAGTTTATCAATAAAAGTATCATATTTGATACCAATATAGGCACAGCAATTATATGCAATTATATTTGTATAGTCAGCATAGTTCATTTTTAGGTAACCTTGGACACTGCATTTACATCTTCTTCGAAATGAAAAGAGGATTATGCCAAATAGACAAAACCAAAAAATACGTTCCGTTACAAAATGAAAAATTAAGATGAAGCTAATGTTTTTGAGAATTTTATTTTTGCTCTCAAAATATATTAAAATTTTTGAACTACTACTACATCCAATATATCGGTAACTTACATTCAATAATTGCTAAACTGCTGCTAATTTATCTCTTTACTTTCAAAACTGGATAAAGCGACATTCACATTATACGAAGAGGTAGCACGCTATTATATTTTCTGCATTTACAGAAGTGGCAAAAAACTTCACTTTTGCGTAAGTGATACTGAGCATTAATCTCTCTCTCTCTCTCTCTCTCTCTCTCTCTCTCTCTCTCTCTCTCTCTCTCTCAACCTTTCTAAACCTCTTGCGTGCGTAACAAATGTTAGATTAACAGGTAGATGATGTATATGTTCTTTCTGTCTGCATTAATTTGTGTTTGTCCCTTGCTTACATATCAGAGTGAAAACACGATGATAGAGGTTGATTTGAATAACTTTGATCTTGTATTGGACTGCTTCAATCCAGAAATAGCTACTGGCGTATGCATCATGCGTTTACACTGCTCGAGTGAGACCGTTTTTTTCTTCTTAGAAACGGCTGCCGTGGTGATTCCGCGTTAAGGTGTCGGACGTGTAATCAAAAGGATGCAGTTGTAATACCCACGATCGGCCCGTTTTTTACTCCACTTGCATTGGCATGATATAACTTTCAAAGTCTTGCTGTGCCGTAAGAAACGTCAAATATGGGGATATGTAGTACTTCCGGTCTACATGAGAAATGCATGCAAAATGGAGTCAGGACCAGAGTTTGATTGACACCATATTTTATCTCAATGTAAGGTTCAACAAAGCTTTAAATGCAAGCAATGGACCTTTACAATAATTCTAACTAAGCATGTTTTAAAGCAGTTATTTACAGTCTTCGTGGTGTCTGATTTCGATTGAATTTCAAAGTGATAATTGATCCGCCAGTGAAAAAGTATTCATGACATCGATAAACCTCACTCTTCACAGATAAAGTTAGTCTGCCGTCAAGAATTTGTACTTGCAGCATATATTTAAAACATCAAAAGACATTCGTTTCATCAACATTTCGACATTAACGCACTGGTTTCAAACGTCTTCCTGAGCAAAAGATGGCGATAAATAATAAATAGGGTGGCGATAAATGATAAAAAAGGTGGCGATAAATGATAAATAGGGTGGCGATAAACGATAAATAGGGTGGAACACAATTATAGTTTTTGTTCAATGATAATTTATAGTTGAAAATGAATTGGTATGTACCGCAGTCCACTATCATTACTTGACGAAATTGTTAATGTATAACTTGATTTAGTGTCCCTTTCTTCACAAATGATATGTATTGCCAAAACGAATATATATATATATATATATATATATATATATATATATATATATATATATATATATATATATATGGAAATAAATGTGACGTAGGAACTAAGCGAAATGACGAACGAACAAAAGATTTTTAAACTATTGAATATAGTTACAAAGGGTCCAAGTATTATTGTGCTTTATTTAATATTAACACTGATCATAAATATCTCTCTCTCTCTCTCTCTCTCTCTTTCTCTCTCTCTCTCTCTCTCTCTCTCTCTCTCCTCTCTCTCTCTCTCTCTCTCTCTCTATATATATATATATATATATATATATATATATATATGTGTGAGGTAGTTTTAAACTGTTATCCATTCATTTCAGAAAAGTATGGATATTCAATAGTCCTTTTAAAACGAGGAGCACCGATGCAGCTTCTGTTTAATCAGATAAAAACGTCAGACTAAATTACGACGCCTTTAGACATATCAACAATTGTCATGCAATTAATACAGCAAGCAATATACGCCAGTAAGAGCGGAAAGTTGTCAGTATTTGGGATTTTTGTTGCAGACTGGCAAAAATGGTTTGTGTGTCATTACACATTATTACTTTCTGACAAAGCGAAATCGGATGCATTGTGTCAGGAAAGCTCGATATGTGGCCAAGGTACATTGAAGCATATAATGAATTAAAATCAAGGACTAGGAATTCGTTTCAATCAAAGATTGTTTTGTAATGTTCTTATAGTGCCATATGATGATATGGTTTTTAAAATTGGCTTTGATTCATTTGATTCGAGTACGAGTTGTTCTAAATCTGACTGTATAAGTATCAGAGATAGCAACTTCATTGACTGAAACATTTTTATTCGTAACGTGTCAGTTTAATCTTGAAGACAATGTTGTGGAATAAGTTCCAAACTACTCATAAAGAAGCATTGCTGAAATAATTTAATAAATACATGATGTTGGGCAGACGAATGTCTTCAGCAAACTTCGAGTTGTTAGATCATTCAATTAGAGTAAACCAACTCGATTCAAACATCATCATATGTACAAGCGTATTATAACTGTAGGTCGATTTAGCACAAAGTGTGTAGAACGAGACAGATTTAATTACAATTAACTGAGAGTTATTGAGTTAGCAATTAAATATGGTACAAATGTAACAATAATAGCGACAACATGGGATATATTGTAGGTTGAACTACTTGCATTTTTATTTGGACTCCAACAAGAATTCTCTCAAACTGACATGGCAACCAAAACCACGCAAATACTCCATATATACTCGATGAAAATATATTGTTGAGTGCAGTAGTGGTATTTTCTCAATGTGTGAACTGCCGTGTACAGATGCCTCAGCATGAAAAAGTTTTTTATCACTGACGTTTCAAAATTTGTTTCCTAATGCAATAGCTGAGGCGTTCCTAATGCACATTACATAATCTTATCTAGCTTGACAGCATAATTTCCGTCCTCGTGTAATCGAATCTACAGACGTTTTAATAAGCGATACCCATTAACGCTTCGATAGCTGCGTATGTTTGGTCTGAATGTAAGATAAAGTACGAAGAGACATCTATAGGTTCCTCTGAAGTTAAAATAACAGGGTATACAATTGATAATTGTTCTCTCGTGCTGAGTATAAAGCATGATCCAAAGGGTACATATCTATTACGTCATGTTAAGGGTAGGCTATCTAATGCTGAAAGCGAAATCACCCATCATTTTTAAAGAAAACCTAACGAAAACCAACACAAAGCGTTCAATTTTACACCATAGACTAAAATGACAGAGTAATGAATAAGGATGTATATTAATGCTAATTCCTTTTTATATCAACATAAATTGAAGCGATCTTTTCTAAAGTCTTCGTCTCCTTGTTTGTCTTGCTATATGAGCGATATTGGCCAAAAGACAAAATAAACTTATGGTAAAGACTTTTATCAAACTATGTTGTATAGGTCTCACTTTCTTCAGAATTATGTTTAAAATTTATCCTGTATACAATATGTGACTTCCATATCAGCCAGGTGGAAATTTCCATTTCGATTTCGTCTCCAATACTGCTCAACGTTTGAAGGAACGGCTTTGATAACGTGATATGTCTGTCTTTCTTTTGTGATGGAGTCGTGGCTTTCGTAAGAATCAAGTAAACAAACTTTTTTGACCTCTCCTCCAGACCGACTTAGCCAATTTAAATCAATCCTGATATACACGCTTTGTGGATATGTTCTCTTAGAACTGGATTTCGTCTGCCTCATAACAAATGTGTAACTTCTAAAGCAACTAGCTTGAAACTTACACAATATATCCATCTTTATTCAAGTATAACCGTTATTACAAATATCAATAGACTGTCACTGACTGGCATTTTGTCTAAAGATTCCCAATCGTAATCATTTCTCAACCGAATCTCTTTAACACTATGCAAACTCATTACAATACACTTCAAAACCAGCTGAAGGTACTAAAGCTAGAATCACAGCTGAACAGCATGCCAAATACCACAAATTTCTCCCAATTTTGTGAGAACATTACTCTGAAGTCCAATGGACTCGCTTAATTACTACTACGTTGGTCATTGATTTATATTTGGGGAGCGATATAAGAAACATTTGGACGTAGATTTCATTGGCATTATCTATAACAATGTAGGTCACGTGGTGAATATTATTTTCCCGCAACATACATATTTGATAATCTTGCACGAGTCAAACGTTTAGACTAAATTATAAGCTATAATACAGTTTAAATACGAATGCGGTTTACATATTTTGGTGGACGGTATGATCAAGGTATTATTAGAACTGGTTGCATTGAAATGTTTCTTTGCTATAATCACGTGGATATAATTTGAGTAAACTATCACAGATAGTTAATAGGTTCGATATAATCTTTATATTTTAATGAGACGGAGACTGGGCATACTTTCAAACTGATTTATTGAAATTTGTATTGGCCAGAGAATATAAATTCCTTGGAAATTGATGTGGATTTTTAAATATTAGTGTCAACGAAACTGTCTATGTCATGGATACATACATTGTCGATGTCACTAGTTCTGACATTACCAATATGTTCTTGCATATGTCCCTAAAATCGATTATTGGCAGTTCAGATATGTCTACATTGTTACTGAATGGAGAACTAGAAGTTTCATAGCGTAATTGTACATAGTTTCAAGTTAAAGTTTCGCCAAATCACGTGCGTTGTATTGTTCACAGTATGTTCCAATTTATGATTACTTTTAGTATTTCAACCACCATTGTAAAGTGTTAATGTTGTTTGGAAGACTTGTGCCTTTTCTGATATTAAATCAACTACCGAGTCCATGTGCGTGTATGCCATGTCATCGTAGAAGAAATAAAATGAGAAGCAATTTTTTTATGAGGATGTTAGATGATTTCCAATTTTCCATTTATTAATAAAGTTGATGTCCCCCTTTTCATCTTGCCCTTTCGTTAATCATTTGGCTCCTTTTTCGGATTCAGTAGTAGTCTTCGCATAACGCAAGTGACCTATTAAACTAAAATGCCATTATATATGAAATACCTTTGTTATACGTTACTACTACCTGTTTGTTCTTAATGAGCATCCTGACGTTCAAGCAATTGCTAAGTCCGAATACTTAGTTATCATGCCATCTATGCGGAAATAAAATGATAAAAGTCATTTCTTTTGATCAGGAAATTGTTTTTTTTACATTTTACCCTTTCTTTAGCAGAGGTGATTTTTTTCATAACATATCATTTTTCTCTATTTTCAATCCTTTATATACTGTTATGGCTAAGTAATAGTCTACACGCAATAGATGTGCGTTTTAAATGCAATCTTCTTAACTTCACATGCCATTATTGTCTCACACCATATATAAATGCTGAGCTCTATAAAGTAATCTGCAACCCTCTACTTCTTCATAAGTCTGTCCAATAGCAAACAACCAGCGTGATTTAAAAATATGTATTCATCATAAGTCTGTCCAAAAGCAAACAAGCAGCGTGATTTAAAAATATGTATTCATCATGAGTCTGTCCAATAGCAAACAAGCAGCGTGATTTAAAAATATGTATTCATCATAAGTCTGTGCAATAGCAAACAAACAGCGTGATTTAAAATATGTATTCATCATAAGTCTGTGAAATAGTAAACAAGCAGCGTGATTTAAAATATGTATTCATCATAAGTCTGTCCAATAGCAAACAAGCAGCGTGATTTAAAAATATGTATTCATCATAAGTCTGTGCAATAGTAAACAAGCAGCGTGATTTAAAATATGTATTCATCATAAGTCTGTGCAATAGCAAACAAGCAGCGTGATTTAAAATATGTATTCATCATAAGTCTGTGCAATAGCAAACATGCAGCGTGATTTAAAATATGTATTTCATCATAAATCTGTCCAATAGCAAACAAGCAGCGTGATTTAAAATATGTAATCCAAAGAAATACTCATTGCATTTCTCCATTGTATATTATGTTTCTTATAGGGTTTGTTTCTTCTCCTAATTATTTCTAGTATTTTTTTCGTGTTTCCAAAATACAGAAAGAAAGAAATGGATTTACATAATTTTACAACTGATAAAATAGTTTGCGCCAGTCGCTTACCGAACTAAAACAATCTAATTGTATATAGTGAAGCTATTACATGTATGCGACGTTCTAACAAATATAAATGTGTATTTGTGGAAGCTATGCAATATAATAAGTACTTTGAAACTACTTACATCTTATGCTTATTACGTTTTATTGCATTATTCCTGAATACGATCAATCTGTATTCGTTACAAAGTAATGTTTATGCATTTTTAAATGCAGATGAGCGAGCAATTGAAACTTTGTCTTTTAATTATTAATTTGTTCTTTAGTTGTATGTTTTGATATCGGAATTCAATACCATTTTATAACTACAAAAAATCAATGCATTCTCATTACTAATTTGTTTTATTAAATCTTTTTTTAATTTTCTATGCAAATCAGGTCTATCTTTATTAGGTCCATAGCTGTAAATCTCTGGTTCGGAATTCTCATTTTCAGAAAATTGTCATTTAGGAGCGTTGTTAACTAACCAGAGTATGCAGACAGTAAGTAAAAAGAAATATCTAATTACGGCTTTGATATAAGTTTTGAATGTTTTCGAGCTCCAGGTGACCGAGATGTCTAAGGCATTATTATTTACAGTAGCGTCCTATCTGTGGGTTGTTTTTTGAAGAGTCGGTGTGGGTGCTTCCTACACCAAATATACTGGCTGCTACGTAGCGTATCATGTGCAGGAAATGCTGTTAAATTCACAAAACGACTCTATTGCTTTAGTGACATGAGATTCTCTAAATAAATATATTACACATTCATTTATTAGGGTCCACCTAATTAAAGGACGTTTAACAGAAACTACATTCGAGAAATTATTTACCGAAATGAACGATGGTGTATTTCAGTAACGGCTTTCTAAATTCTCAAAATGACTTTAACTACTTTTTTGAATCGATAAATATTTAATTTGTGGGAATGCTACTTTCCATGCATATTTTATCGGATTTTTCTGTTTGCATTTCCGGTTTTATCAATAATCGTTCCATTATTATTAAAAAATTGCGAAATGCGTTGTTCTTTCCTTTCTATCAAGTTCTTCTAAAACAAAGAAGTATTAGTTTTATGAAATAAGCATGTCATCGGTGTCATCCATTTTAGTGCAAGGTTTTAAAGTTTTGTATGGATGCTAATGTTCATGCTTAAGCGTTAGTGTCTTGAGGTAGAATTATAAAGATGCCATTTTCACAACACGTTTTAATTTGCCTTGCACCTGTTTTGAGAAATGCTTGCACTATTGGACCTTAAGCATAAAGTTCATTGTGCACTTTGTGTCCATTGAATTTTTCTTTTTAAATGCACAGCTATATATTGATACAGCACCATTTTAATTAACTTTGCGGCTTTATGTCAGTTACAGTTTACATACATTATTTCAACATATTGACATAAAATGCTTAGTTTATTTCCAACTAAGATACCAAATTTTATGTTATGTAGCTTGATGTTCATTTTTCTCCCGTTAACTTTACATTGTGAGAATCATACTGTATGGTTCCATACCGAACGCTTTCAAATTGCAGGACACGTATGGCTAAAAATAGTATGGTGTAGTAAGAACTACGAAGATTATAAATAATGTAATCTCGCGTAGTAGATGTTTAGCGTTTGATTTATTATAATTGTTTGTGGATGAACTAATTAAGCTGTTTCGATCATTTAATAGTTGAGATGATTACGCTAACGAGTTCACTGAGTCACAAATATAACTTCAAACAAGCACACAAATGAACGGGATATGCACAATGTCCTCAATAGATGCAGTATTGAAAATACCATTCGAATCATTCATACAGTTATTTATAAGAAATGTTCGTACCTTTTCCTACATGGACAGGCTCAGACTATGCCCAGTTATCTCTGTAAGATTGGCATAGTTAAGCATATGTAAGTCAACGTCTATCGCAAATTTTTCAGAGAACACGTACTATTTTACAAGTCAAAGTACTTAATTCGAGAAAAAAAGCAACTGAAGGTTTTGGTAGAACGTAAGGGTCTCAGAGCCAATAAGCCAAGACGAGGAAGAATTGTTTTATCCGCTGGCTGAATGGATTATCACGCACCAACTGCTTTGTAATATTTCAAGTTAACCTTTTGATGCAATATTTCGGATTTAGGCTGGCGATGGAAGCTATACAGGTCATAACAAAGCTAAGACCACTACAAGGCATAAACATGTCCAATTTAGCTGGTAATATGAATTGCAAAATATTATACTTATATTTTTGGAACTTGAATTTCCTAAAAATATAATTTTTTAGTTCTGCAAATCTGCCTTAACTGAACTTTCATGAGTTCTAAAACTTACTTACATAGCTTGAAATTGTATTGTAATTTCGAGTACATTTCCAACTGCAATCCCATTTTACTTTACTCACTACACTCTAACTGAATGGAACGTGCTATTCCATATCGTCGTTTGGATAATATATATTGAAATAATTCATAAAATGATTCCAACCAATCAATGACAAAACCGAAACACGCATGCGGCTGATTCAAAGCGGGCCACAGCGTGCTTGAGTCACATGTACTTCTAACATAACTGACATAAACAATAAATCCAGTCTATCACATACCGAAACGCAGAATTGAGTAGAATAGACAGACAAAACAAGATGCATCCATTGCTAACTAATTGCAATGCACTTTCATTAATTATAAGACTCTAAATTTCGATTTTAAGTATACCAAACCGGCAGTTCTTTTTTATACTAACTGTTGAGAGGTTTATGAACTTCAAGGACACAAGGCGCTGTCATCACAGAAGGTTTGCTATTTGGTCATGAAGATGACTGCAATTATAATATTATTTCTGCAAGTGTATGTCTGTACTTGACATCGTGTAAAGAACCAAAAGTTATATATATTGTTGTTATGAAGTACATTTTGTCAGGTCCCGATGTATGTATGTATAGTACATTTTGTCAGGTCCCGATGTATGTATGTATGTATGTATGTATGTATGTATGTATGTATGTATGTATGTATGTATGTATGTATGTATGTATGTATGTATCTATGTTTGTAGGTAGGTAGGTAGGTATGTTATCAAATGACGTGGATTAGTCGTTTCATGGAAAGAGTCTTCTTATTTTAAGTAGATATCTGATGATAAACCTTTATAAAATGTCATCATCTAGAAAGAATTTCAGTGGCTTCAGTAATCTGACTAACACTTGAGATGTTTACATTTCCATTGATTGAATACTTCGGTAAATTTAATCTTTAATTATTAGCTAGTAAATGCGTTCTGTATAGCAGCCTCAGAATCTATTAAATCTGCAAATCCAGTAAGTATTATCGTTTCGGAAATTGGATTACTAAGCCTTCCATGGGAAACTAATGTATGAAATAAAATCTTCGCAACATTGATTAAAATACAGAAAAACAATATCAATAATAATACTGTGTTCACTTTGGGACTGAAGGGACACGTGGCACTGGTTCTAATGAAACTTACATGTATTGGCGTCACTAGCTTGGTGTCACCCAGTGCGGTTTCGCAAGGTGTCGCCCTCGTGGACCTTCTTCCTGCACCATAATTCCAACATGTTATAGACAGTCATTTTGGTGTCAACCCCCTAGTGACGCTACTGCCTCTTGATGTAATTTTAGGAATTTATCTTTGCAAACATTGGTGATAAGACACTGAAAATTATGCACATGTAGCTCTTAGATAACATCACTAAAACACGAATGAACTTGATTTAGTTTTCAATGATTAAAGTGACATACAAACTCATATTAGGAATGATGGATGGAGCACAGAGAAAAGTAAATGCGGAATTGATGTGGAATCTCCACCTAGTCATAGCTAATGTACTTTAATATTTGTCCAGCGAAGTAGATTAATTGCGTTGAGTTGATTAGTTTCTAGTCGCTCTTTGAGCACAATCAATGCCGTTCTTTGGATACTTTATGTCGACCTATTGCTGATGAGTTTTTTGTGACAAGAGTTGACAGAATTTTCGTGGCACTCGTTGCAATGATAATGATTGTACTCTCTGTATTAGAAATCATATCTAAGATTTAATATAGAAGAAACCAACATATAACGGTGACCATAGTAGGAGTTATAAACCATTTTACACGCACATGTTCCTATCACAAAGAGTGATCAGTGTAACTGTTTGGGGAGTACACCTCATAACGAATGATAGCTAGCATGCGTCCTAAACATGGGCAGGTATGATAGAGCCAATAAATAACTACTGAGAAATAATTATTCAAGCAAATTAGTTCAATATTGAATCCCTATATCCTTAATTACAAAATCAATAATGTATTTCTTCATGCAAGAACTTATTGGATAATATAAAATATATTCTATTATATACAGATGTTTATATCATATGAAAACGAATTTACTGATGATGCTATCGCTTGCCAGGTAAATAAAAGGCATGCATCTTACTCTATCAAACATCTGACTTGTTTTATCTTTATGTTCTCTATTTTTAGGGCTAGTTTGGGAGGCACTCGAACGGTGAACAAATATATTAGACCATAAATTTATTTTCACGACAGTAATTGACACATATTCATTGACCAATTAATTTTCCTTTTTTTGAGCACTATAATGTACCACTAGTAAAATGCTGTTTCTTGTGGAAATAATCGTAAAGGAAGGGCTTCTTTATTGTGTGAAGCTGTTTCTACAATGCATCCGGTATCTCATAAAAACGACAAGAAAACTCGAATTGGATGAGAGAGATGCTTCGTACTCATGACTATTTCGTTGAGAATGAAGAGATGGATAGGGGTCATTTCTTGCTTTGCTATTTCCATATCTCACGTGTTCAAACGCTAATGTTGACTTGACTTCTAATGTTTCGTAGTACCTGACATGCACCTTGATTACGCACTGTTATCTAGCGTCCATATATACTGTTTTTGCAGTATCAGCATTGTTAACAATCATAATTAAGATATCCTTCGCCGGCCAAAGCCTATCGAATATTAAATTAAATCATAAGAAATTTCACTTACACATTTTGCTATTCCAATTAGAGTTAATCGGCAGGTAATAATACTAAAAATGTACAATATGGTCATATATTTGAATAACCGGTAAAATAACCAATTGTTTGTCGAAAGTGTTCTGAAAATATTTAAATCCTAGTTGAAGGAAAATGTAATGAATGTTAACGAGCGGTAAATGCAAAGAAAAAACAGTTAAATCAGTTGGTCAATATTTTTTTATTTATTGCAGTTACGGACGTATTCATTCGTTTATAGAAGTAAAACATTGGACTTTAATTATCCTCAAGAAATGATGTAGTTCTTAGAAAATGTCACATTCATCAGCAAAAGACTAAGCTCGTAGCAAAGTCATTATCACTAGCAAAATTCGTAGCTCGTAAGCAGTCATTATCACTAGCAAAAGTCGTACCTCGTAAGCAAAGTCAGTATCACTAGCAAAGGTCGTAGCTCGTAAGCAGTCATTATCATTAGCAAAAGTCGTAGCTTGTAAGCTAAGTCATTATCACCAGCTAAGGTCGTAGCTCGTAAGCAGTCATTATCATTAGCAAAAGACAGCTCGTAGCAAAGTCATTATCACTAGCAAAGGTCGTATCTCGTAAGCAGTCATTATCATTAGCAAAAGACTAAGCTCTTAGCAAAGTCATTATCACTAGCAAACGTCGTAGCTCATAAGCAGTCATTATCACTAGCAAACGTCGTAGCTTGTAAGCAGTCATTATCACTAGCAAAAGTCGTAGCTGGTAAGCTAAGTCATTATCACTAGCAAAAGTCGTAGCTTGTAAGCTGTCATTATCACTAACAAAAGTCGTAGCTCGTAAGCTAAGTCATTATCACTAGCAAAAGTCATAGCTCGTAAGCTGTCATTATCACTAGCAAAAGTCGTAGCTCGTAGATAAATTCACAATCATCAGGACGATTTGTCGCTCGCAGTCAAAGTCATTATCTACAACAAAGGACGTAGCTTCTAAACAATGTTGCTGTCCGATATATATTTTAGCCTAACTGTAGACCTGAAGATTACTATATATTAACAGCATCATGTTTCAAATAAGATTTTTAAAAAACTTTTATTTGCTTTAATTATATATGTACAAGAACTCAAAAGAGGACAAAACATACTCGGTTGACACGTGCAATTTTTGTTGGGTACAAGTGACATGTCGTGAATGATTTGATAAAGGAGAATTCTTTTTTATGTTTCCATGCAATTATTTTATAGTCTCTGATTACGATAAAAGTTGGGAAATTGATCAGAGTTATGCGTCCTTTCCTTCTCTCGGTAAACGCCATTCTTCGAACATGAAGACCATCATTGTATTTGTCCTTTTGTCTTACTTTCAGCTCATGGTTATTCATTAGGAATCCGCCTGTAAGATATAAAGAATAGCGCCAGCTTACAAGATTATTTTTGTGACCATGATCTACTTAATCTAATTTAGCGCATTAATTGCCATCAACCAATCTGCTTTGGGCGGTTTTTTGTTTTGTTGTAGGCTATTCTTGGTCATGCCATCATAAGGAAAACAATGCCTATTTTGCAGTCTACCGTCTTGAAGATTTTTGTGAAAAAACAATCACTCGATACAGCTCTATTATTTTCCATGTGCTTATACTGTGATTCATTTGTTAACTTCGCATTTGGATATCATTAAGGAATGTTATTTTACAAGTATGATACGTTTTTTAATATAGGAGCCAGACACAACATGTCTGATCTTAAATCAGTTGGGAAATTAAAACAAAATATGGAGATCTGAGATTTTTTCGTTTCTGTCCAAGCATATGATTGTTACAGAATGTCGCTTCTTCGTACAGCTAGTGGTGTTTGATTAGAGCCAATGTTGAACACAAATCTAGTTAATATTTCAATATTTTATACCAATGAATTAAATACACTCTGGATCAAACTTTCGTAAATTTCTATAAGTTAGAAACAAAGTTAAATTTTATGCTACTTTAGTTGTTCTTATTTAGATTCTGACCTAATCTGCAGAATGCGTGATAGTGGGATTGATGCAAAATGTACGATAGCAGGGTTGCTGCAGAATGCGTGATAACAGGAGGGTTGTAGTATGCGTGATAACCGGAAGGCTGCAGAATGCGTGATAACCGTAGGGATGTAGAATGCTCGATAACGGAATGATTCCGGAATACGCGATAGCCGGATAGATGCAGAATGGTGCAAAAAATGATCGAATCATCTTCAATCAGAGAAAAAGAAATGTTCAATAAAAACAAGTTATTAAACTCAATGAAACGAGAGCCTTGCATAATTTCGCTCGATTCAAGGGATGGTGTCTTTGGACTTAACTGGTACATCTAAATGCCTAAATGACAAACCGAACAACACAAAGAGAGAGAGAGAGAGAGAGAGAGAGAGAGAGAGAGAGAGAGAGAGAGAGAGAGAGAGAGAGAGAGAGAGAAAGAGAGAGAAGTGGGAGAAGAAAGAGAGAGCTGTAGGATACACACTTTGTTTTGGACAATAACAATTGGAAAATAAGGCATAACGGCATTTTTAATATACTGTAAATAACTTTAAATGTTAGAAGTACCTACTAAAGGCTTATCGTATCTAAGTCAATGATAATATGCAGAATGTAGAAGGAGCAGCAGAGGGGGCTAACCCTACAACTTTTTCCGACAAAATTGATTGAGCTCTCAAAACGGAAAATAAAGCCTTCCTGCGAATCTCATAGTTTAACCCCCCCCAAAAAAAATAAGTCTCCATTTAGCAAACGGAGACTTAGCGATTTTTCAATCATCGGGGTCGCAACGATGTTGTCATCGCCCCCTCTGCTGATACAGGTTAACAAAAATCATAAATGATTTTTCACGAGGGATTTTTACGATTTCAACCAAATATTTGATCAAGTCCGATACGATATCGTGTTCGAGGACAAAAATCATTTATGATGAAAGTCCTTAGGACTTTACAAACAGACTAATCGCTAACACCTCGTCCTGTAGATCAATTAAATTATTTGACTTGTCGGTGAGTCGGAAATTAATTCTCGTTAGCGAATTATTATGGCATCGCATGTAGACAGGATTAATTGGGTTTTCAATAATTAGGAATCCTGGAGGAGCTGCTGGTGCAAACGAATAAAGAATATATCCTTTCTGAGCTTGATTTGATTGCTCTAGATTAATTTGATAGCTTCCTTCAATTGCATCACATACTAAATTGAGCGCAATCACCGCTGAAATATTTACATTGTGCGGGGTAATATGCATACCGCCGCCATCTGGGTCATTATTATATTTGAGGATAATTGAATCTTGTACTTGTAATACCTTGATAACATTTCTAACAGATTCTTTTAGTTCCTCAGCGTTATATCCGGGAAACTTGAAATTATGTAGATCGGCTTCTGTGATATTGTAACCGGTTAGGAATCGTTGTTTATTGTCGCTGTTGTCATTAATTATTGTTTAAATAATTTGTTCGTTGATATATTCCATATCAGATATAAGCTGATTTAATATTTCAACGTGTTTTCGCGATTTTGTTTGCCGTAGTTGTTCTAGTTGTGTTTCATGTAATTGATTAATTTCATTAAAATAACCAGTGATGTCAGTTAGCGTAAATGAAATAGTAACAGTTGACTCATCTGTTCTTGTAATAATAAAATCCCATTGCAACGCGTTTTTGTTGGTAAATATGAATCTATTGGCGATTTTTACTTTTCTTATATCAGATAAATCATCTCGATATACGGGATTGATTTCATGATATGATTGTACGTCTGTGGTTAAGTCGGCGGTTCCTGGTGGTTTTTCAGGCCATCCTAACACTGTTCTTAACGAGCTGTTATAGATATCCACGGCATACTCAGGGGAGTTTATTTGGATCGACGACGAGAGCGTCGGTTCATGAAGATTAATAGCTATGCTTGATTCATTTCCAGTGCTTGATTCTTTTCCAGTGCTTGATTCTTTTCCGGTGATTGATTTTATTCTACGCTGAATTTCAGCATCGATTTGCTAAATTTGGTACGACCCAGTTGGTAACGAAATAACGTTCCAGTCTGGAGTATCATCGGGTTTATTCTTATACGAGAACACCAGTGCGTTATTCGGTTGCTGACCGCCAAATGCAACCGATCTGATATTGGGCCAGCTATGATATACTCGTAATTTTGCCAGCGCGATCTCGCGTACTGGAATGGGAGAAGGAAAGTTCACACTAAATTGTGGGTTTGTTGATGTTATTGATATAATGCTTGTTTGTATCGGAGTGGTATTCTCCGCGATTCGTTGAAGCAGTTCGAGTGACATAATTGTTAACGCTGTCTTCAATTTCTAATTTCAACATCGCGGAGTAATACAACTGGGTCATCGCGGAAAATTCAACATCGGATATGAACGAATTATCTATCGACAGCGAGATCAACTCCGATAATTTCGAGTATGCGTCAAATACCACCCGGTATCAAGCTGTATAATCGGCGAGTTTTTCTGAGAACACGATGATAACTTTTTAGTTATCGCGGTGGCGACTGCCGCGATTGTTGTTGCCGCGGAGATAACGATTGGAACTGCAATCGGAGCCATCATGGTCACCGTCGACAAAATAACCCCGCGCTGGCCATCACACCGGACACCGAGTACACGGTGATGTCGATGATTGTTACGCTGCGTCGATATTTTTTTTTTTCATGATAGCGCTCAGAAAGTGGTTTTAAGTTCGCGGAAAACTCTTTCACCGTATAATATCGATATCGATGAGATTGTGATACCTCTGGGACTATTATCGGTTCAATTGATTTCATCGATGTCATTACTATTTTAAACCCGCTAGTGTTTTCAATTATTCGCCATCGTTAAGGGGTCCAGGGCGGGTGTTAGGTGGGTAGATGGGTTGGGATGTCGTAGGTATGGTAGCTTTAGCCGGAAAAATTATCTACAAATTCTAAACACCAAGTTAATTTTGATCTAATGGTGGAGCTATCAACCGCGACGACATTAAAGTCTTGTCCGCGACCCTTCAAAATTAACGTCGCGGTGCCACCAGAGTAGGTTTTACCGTCCGCGATCATATTAATATGATCGATAGAGATCCACGTTAGCCTGTAGATATTATAGACCCACGTTGGCCTTTAGCCATCGCCCCCCCCCCCTTGCTTCGACACCCAAGATACAGACGGACAATGTAGTATAAACGTCTTTTGTCCAATCCATGCTTCCATGATTAACCGTGTACACGATACTTTTAACGCCTATGTCTGGATGCGGAATCTTTACCTTTTCAAATTTTTCTTTTAGTCTAAAAATATCGTCATAAATATTGAGATAATTTGCCCTGATTCTGGTAGGATCCATCACACTCCACTTTTCTCCCTTGTTAGAAAAGAATGAAGTCAGAAGGTCTCTGATTTTAAGCTGTTCTTGGTCTTTAATATACAGGTCGATGTGATGAAATTCTGTCGTGATATCTTGGGGGCCATATGTCCCAAAGAACTTATTAACAATTTCGCTGGTGAGCTTTTGTTCGTCAATAGCTTTTTTAACTTCAGCGAGGGTCGGGCCTGTCAGAGATGTGGTTCCAGACACGGGTGTTCTACCCAAGAAATTATTCACGATGGTATTAAGTGTTGTTTGTCTCACCATAAACATATTGTAGATGTAGCCGGGACGCCAAAGAAATTATTAGCGACGTGGGCATTGTGAGTATGCTTTCCAATAAACTCGTTAATTTCAGCGAGAGTCATACCTGCCACAAGTGGGTTTCCAAAGAACTTATTAACAATTTCGTTAGTGGGTTTTTGTACCTTTTCAAAATTTTCTTTTAGTTTAGAAATGTCCGTGTAAATATTGAGATAATTTGCCTTGATTTCGGCAGGACTCATTATCCTCCCCTTCCTCGCGTTAAAAAAGAATGGAATCAGAAGGTTTCTGATTCCACGCCGTTCTTGGTCTTTAATATAAGAGTCGATCTCAGAAAATTTCGTTGTGATATCTTGGGGGTTACTACCCTCAAAGAACTTATTAACAATTTCGTTGGTGTGTTTTTGTACCTTTTCAAAATTTTTTATTAGTTTAGAAATATCGAGATAATTTGCCTTGATTTCGGCGGCCGTCATTATCCTCCCCCTCTCCGTGTTAAAAAAGAATAAATTCAGAAGGTCTTTGATTTCAGCGAGAGTTATGCCAATCACGAGCGGGCTTCCAAAGAATTTATGTACGACATTTTTGCGAAAAGTAGTATAACCTCGTATATAATCATCCAGATCACGGCCGTGGGCGGCAATCGCGTCGGTGATCGTAGACACAAGTGCGCCTGGTTTAAGTCGTCCGTCGCTGGAATACAGCGCAATAGAGTTTTCAGCGGCGTCGCGCTGCCTTATCAAAATGTCATCCGCGGATATATTACTGGTTTTAAGTCGTCCATCGCTGAAATACAGCGCAATAGAGTTTTCAGCGGCGTCGTGTTGTCGTATCAAAATTTCATTCGCGGATATATTACTGCTTTTCAATTTACCCGCGGATATATTACTGCTTTTCAATTGACCCTGGCGATCTTGAAATACAATTATTTCGTTCGGGTCATCAACACTTGTTAAATTTAACATCTCAGCGATTTCATCTTCAATTATTTTTTTTACATCCTCGATAGAACCCGCAGATGTTTTCGCGGTGGGTTTCGACATTGACAGAGATCGTCCCCAAATATCAATCATTATTGTTAGCGCAACTTGTGTTTTCAATTTATTGGTTCTCTAAAATTACCTTGTAATTTTCCACTCGTGTATTCATTTACAACCAGATGAGGTGGTTTCTGTGACGATGAAATCTCAGCGAGGACATTTAATACTTCACGGCCGCATATTGGTGCATCATTTAATTGTTGTGGGCAGCCGCTGAAATCAATGCTGGTATTGCGGCTAACAATGGAAATATACCAACTAATTTTATCATGTTGGTGATTACAGCCTTCGAAAATACAATTTGAACCCCTCGCTGTTTCTTTAGCGCATCATTGAAATGTTTTATTTGACGATCCGTCAATGATATTTTATGTGTACCGCCGGACATCTGCGCTGGTTTCAACGTTATTGTTGTTCCACATTCTTTAGCGGATTTTGATCGTAATATCTTGACCTGACCATCAGTCAGCTTGACACTAACAACACTATATGGCATTTTATTGTAAAACACATTTATGCTTTCAATTGATCTAAGTGTGAATCGTTTACATATTTTCCACTGGTGCATCAACGATTCTCATTCGTCCACCAATACCTTCAAGTAACATTGATTTGTCGCTAAGAATGACAGCAACCGCTCTATAATTAGCACCACCAGGGGTTATACGAGCTCGAAAATGTATGTCAACAACGGATTGTCTCATTAAATCAAGATGTTCCAGCGAAAAGTAATAATATGGATACAATTTATTAAAATCAAGCTGCGATATTCGAAAACCGGTATCAACGTTTTAATCACGACCCATAAATGACAGCATCCGATGATACAAACGTGCTATATGGTTGCTCTCGTAATCAAGCTGTATATCCTCGGTTGGTTTCTGTTGTCCGTTTATTCTCAGCGAAACCTCACTTACCCCTAATCGATCAAATATCATATGACTGAGTTCTTGGGAGCCTAATCGATTCCGATTCTGCAGCGCTATACATATATGACGTGGAGCTAAAACGCCTTGTTTTGATGACAGGTGCCATGTAAATGTACCATTAACATCATCCTCTTTGGCATCAGCTGTTGTTAGCCAACTTATCAATGATTTGCCACCTGTGTCCATAAATGAGAGTTGCCGCTCGTCTGTGGCGATTGATGGGGTCATTACTGGCATCCACAATGCTAATTTAGTTAAAACAACTTTACCATCATCGGCACCGGTACGCCAAATTGCATCGTTGTCATTGCCTTTTCGCACTAACTCAATTGTGTGTTTGGCTCCATAGATGACTTTTCTGACATTTCTGCAGAATCCAAATATGTGATGGAGTGGAATCGCACATGAAAAATATCGCTGCTGTCCTTGTAACATCGCTACTCGTGTTGCAAACCCTAAATTGAAATTGCGATTAACGCCTCCGAGAATATCAAGCGCAGCTCCGGGTCTAGCTCAACGTTTTGGATTAGCTGCTTCTTGTTGATCGGCTTCTGCATTATCTCTTGCTGTTAACACTTTAATATATTGAAGGTGGTCAGCGTTATCGGTAATATCTTTTGCAAACATCATAGAAGAACAAGCCGACCTTGTATAATCATCGGAGTATCTTCCTAGCCCGATTATTGTTGTTGCAACATCAACTTCACGGTCTATTGATTCAATTTCTTTTCCATCAATGAGATATCTCGCGGATTCAAATAACGCCATTATGCCATTATTAACAAAACCAACTCGGACATTTTGGTCAACTGCATATGGGGTATCAGTTGCATCATTTATTACGAGTTTTCCCTCGATTTCAATAAATGCTTCACATGGCAAAAAGTATTTACTGGTATCTTGAACTTGAAGTTCAATTCGCGATCGTAGGTCGGGTTGTATTGCATGATAGGAATAGTATTGATAATTCACGGACGGAATCGTCTTTGCGCACTAGGGCATCCATATCGAACGCGGTATCAGCTGTTCGTTTAAACATTTGATTAACATACTAGTGTTTTCAATTGTGAAACTCTTTGTAATCATCGTTGATTTTGTTTTCGTTTCAAACCACTTCCTGCTATCGCGTTCATGATAGCTCTATCTGTTACCGGCGAAGCCGTCAATGGTGACGGAGTTATCGAAGCAGCCAACGACGCTAGCTTTTATTCCACTGCGCTATTTATTGCTTTGCAGATTTTTGCAGGCATCACTGTCGTTGATGGCAGCACTGGTGGTTTCAAAACCGACTTCGTCGCTGTTGGTTTCTTTCGCACCAATGATGTTATTTTATCTTTCGCGGCAGAAAATGCCTTTTCGGCAAGATTTCCAACAGCGCTGATTCCCCTATCACGAATAATATCAAAGGCTTTCATTGATAATTGTTTAGCTAACGGCGCCACTTTTGGGGCTATTCTTGTAAATAACCCCGCGATGGTACTGCCGAGACCATCTCTGTACCACGCACGGTAAACAGGTAATCGTGAGTTCACCACGTAGACGCTTACGGGTTTATCATGGTTGTAGTGTATAATCATCTTGTTATAAAACTATTAGTTTTTCAATTAGTGAATTGCGTAGCCGCCATTGAAAACTCTTTGAGTAATCGCTTGCGATCAATCGCTAA
Source organism: Unio delphinus (assembly GCA_029339505.1). NCBI lineage: Eukaryota > Metazoa > Mollusca > Bivalvia > Unionida > Unionidae > Unio > Unio delphinus. Next base: position 5,928,955 of record JAQISU010000009.1, on the reverse strand, counting down.
AATCCATAGGATTTTCATCATAACCATAGGCATCTCTGTGATTTTCAACTAATTCAGCAATGAGTTCTCGATATACATCAATATCCATGATACCGCCGGGAAATAATCGTCTACAGATATCAGCTGATTCATTAATTATTTCAATGGAGTTGTTTCCAGCTCGCTTTCCACCCATAAGTACTTCCAGCCGTGATATATCCGAGACAATATTACCAGGGCATGTCACGCTGCAGTCAACGGCGTTGGTGAAACCAACACCGCTGCGTCGTACATATCCTTTTCCGCTTGTTTTCTTAGAACCGGCTTCTGCTCTTATGTCTATTTCCTCCGGGATTGGATCCTTCGTATAACTGGTGGTTGTGGACCACCTTTAACCGCAGCTAGAAAATTACTATAACCAGGGTGCCGTGACGCTAAGATTTTATCCCCGCCGTTTCTCGCTAAATATATTTTTGATGCCCAGGCGTCTTTGCTTTTTATAAAAAGTTTAAACTCGTCGTTTAAAAAATTCTCTCTTTTACCCTTTGGAAAATTTTCTCTAGCAAAGTCAGCTAATTCGAAATCCGTACTTCTTCGCGTTCTTCTTCGCGTTCTTTAATTTCGCCCGGTGGATATTCTCGTTGAGTTTTTATATTACTGGATAGCTGTTCTATCCCTTCACGTGTTTGTTCAGTCTTTGCTGCTATCTTTTCAAGCGTATCAAGAAGCGGCGCCTACGCTGCTCGTTATCGTTCAGGAATATCTCCGTATAACGCTGATTCAGTTAACCTTTTCACATCTTTGGTCGCACTTGTTATCGGAGTAAACAGTTGTTCACTTGACACAGAAAAGTCAGTCTGCGCTTGTTGTCGTTGTTGAAGTTTTTCGCGAAGTCTGTCTCGAACCAGTATAAACTTTTAATTGCTGCTAGCCGCTCTTGAGCTAATCTAGTTGTAAACGATTCACCTACCATATATTGTTTGTGAATTGAGTTTTCAAATGTGAACCCGGAGGGTTTCCATGCCTACATTTTCGCCCGGAGGGTATTCCCACGTGAAGACATTATCACTATTAAAAGCTGAGTTATCAAATAAAGTACTATCAAGCTAACGTATCCATCTCCGACAAGGTTAAACTGTACGACTCTATTCGCGAATGTTTCAGAAATAACATCGCTGGGGGTTTCCAAATTGTAATATCTGAGAACGGCGATGAACGGGTTTTGTTAACGACACGGCAACAACAACAACTACGTGAAAATGGAGGCGTCGCGGTGATTACTTGCTACCACAACCAGATCATCCAGTACGCACATAACTGCTTGAGCAAGCCCAAACTGGTGAGTATTCTTTCAGGAGAAAATCCTATGTAACAAGTGTTACAAAAAACGCTAAAAAAATTAAATTTTCAGTAGAAAATTTACTGAAAGCCTATTTTTTATAGTAACGCTCATGTGGTTAGGATACTGGTTTTTCCTCGTTTAATATTTTTCTAAGATCACGAACCTTAGAACTAATTTCAGCTCGTTTTTGATACTCTTGGTCGAGCTTTTGACGTATTGCTTCAACGGTGCTAAATAGCGTTATAAATGCATTAATGTCGTTACCGTACAAACAAGCATTGATGGACTTTGGGATTCTTTTCACGAGCCTGTACATCTTAGGTAAAAAAATAACGACCCTTACTAGACTGATACTCAATGTCTTCATATTCCGAGGTAATCCTGTCGCAGTCGAGATCTTTAGATAATACTATTCCACGATTTTTCAAATTTGAAATTTGAGTGATTATAGCATTTACATCTTTGATATCCATTATTTATATAATACATTTTATCTTTAATTTAAAACAAAATAACACTCATTTGGCAATATAGCTGGCACCCTATGACGTCAGAGAGACCCAGAGGTTACATTATTAACTTAATTAAGGACAGCACATACATGAAAACCCAATTTGGCAATCTCGCTGGCGCCCTATGACGTCAGAAAGACCCAGAGGTTACATATACGACAACAGATCTTTGGAACTCATTGGTTGCCTTCACATCCAAGTAAGCCCAAGTTGACCCGAAATATACATCTCCGGAAGGGAGGCCTAAGGTGACAAACATCATCTTAGACCGCCCAGAAGATATGCTTGGGGCGACGTCACAATATGTACTTAATTAACTTAATTAAGGATGGATTATATTCAATGAAACGATGATGGAATTTGTGATGTGATGGTGGGCGTACCATGCAAGCTCAAGGGAACCCAAAGCATACATCTCGGGAAGGGAGGCCTAAGGTGACAAACGTCATCTTAGACCGCCCAGAGGATATGCTTGGGGGACGTCACAACATGTACTTAATTAATGGACAGTACAATACCGTATATATCTCCACTCGAGTGTTGTGGCAGATTTTAGGCATAACATATACTTAATTAACTTAATTAAGAATGGATTATATTCAATGAAACGATAATGGAATTTGTGATGTAATGATGTAGGACGGCACAAGACATCACAAACATGAAACGACGGGGCGGATTTTACGGCCAATCCAACCAATCAAAAGCAACCTAATTAAATAAAACACTAAACAAAAGAATACAGCTGTTAGATAACAGCGTGTATTTCATTAATTTTCATCGTAAAATGATTAATTAATCGTAATATTAATTGTACTTCAAGGGACGTAACTCTGTCACGCGATTAATTAAGTATTGTATGATTTATCTCCCTTGATGTCTAAAAATTGTATCCTGTGTGTATCGTAGTAGTAATTGAACTTCAAGGGACGTAACTCTGTCATGCGACTTTATTATTGTACGATTTATCCCCATAGATATATGAAAATTGTATCCTGTGTTTATGTTTCTTTGAGACGGCTGTTTGAAAAATTCCTTCTGCTACTCTTTGTACTGAAGGCCCACAAATGTCAAAATATTTTCCAACCGCATACATTGATTGAAATACCCTTTCTTCGTTAGTTTCTGTATCAAATGATTTCACACTCTTGGGGTGTTTTGCGTATTTACCGGTTCCACCTAATTTTGTATTCTGACTTTGAGTAACAACTCGTAAGTTATCCAATTTGTTTTTTTGAGGGAATCCATCAATGTGATCAATCACAAAGCCATCTTTGATCAATCCGTTGTGACATTCGTATGCGAATTGATGACAATAATATTTCTTCTTCCCGGCACCAAACGTCAAATATCCCATATTATTGAGAAATCCAACCGGCTTCTTTAGTCTGCGGTGCCTGACAACACCATCACTGGAGGCTTCAAAATTAACAAGCACTTGATGGGGTCTGAAGTCTTGGCTCATTTATATAATAATACTACTTGTCTAATTAATATCTGCTTTAATTATAAACCTCTGGATATAATCTTGAGGGTTTTTTATACTTTTGTCTCTGACGGAGTCATCGGTAGGATCAATGACTGCATTTTTTATTCGTTTGTCATAGTAGCGTTTTTGTTCCCTGTAACGTTTGCCACCACAACTGAGACACAGCTGCGATTTTCCCCTTACCCCCACCCCACATCGGAGGCACGGAAGAAGGCCAAAAGAACCGTTTTTCACGCTTTGTAAATGATACCCACAGAATTCGCTTCCGTTTATGGAATAACAAATACGACAGTGATAATATCATTTCAGTTAATATGGCTGCTTGTTATCCAGCGAGTTTTTATGGTTATGGAGAGTGTACTGAGTATTTTAAACGATTTGGACACCCCGTACATGAAATGACTCGTGTTGCAATTAATGGGCCGCTGCCTGATTTTGATTTAACTGGATTCGCTCGTGTAGTATCATTTGAGTTCGCAGCAGGACTTCATCGCGCTTGTTATATTTAGATTCGTAGACACATGTCTGAAAAAAAGTGGCTGCCAATAGCGCTATTACGATTCATGATTGATACAAAAATTTTAATTTCGCTGACGCTCAGTGAAGCAATTATATCATATCGGAAACAAACCAATATCTGGCTACCAGAACCAGAAAGTCTTGATAGTATAATTGACGAATCCAGAAAACATATTGATGCCGACGAAAAATATCTCATTGAGTGGTCCAAACGGGTATTTAATCAACGAAACATCGAAGCAAAAGATCTCGGTAGAAGAATAATCGGAAAACTCACTCAGGGAGGGAAAAAATGTGACTACAAAAGATATTCTTCATGGTTGATTATATATAGCACCGAATATGACTTTGTAATCGCGGATGCAGTATCTAAAAACAAATATGTTGATCGTAAGGATGCTTTTTTGTCCGATGGAACAAAATTGGGTACAATTGTTACTTACAGCGATGGTTACAGTTCTCCGTATACACATTTGAGGTCGTCTATGCTGGGTTATGCTTGTATTAATTTATTTTCAATGATCAATAGATTTCCTGACACTGCGGTTAGAGTTACCGTTGATTCATTTTACATTAACAGCAAGTACAGTTGCGCAGTTACTGAATTCACTAATTCGGATGAAAGTTGGGGATCATGGAGAATTAAAAAAGAAATGCTGTGTGATTATTCTGAATCAGCAGACGTTAAAATTAAAAGTAATTACTTACGCTGTGATAATTTATCAGAACGTTCTAATGCACCACCGATATGTGATCCAATTTGTAGATATAAAACAGTTTATTTAAACGGCTGTGGCCGGTCAGGAAAAACGACTCGGGCGATTGAATTATATCGTGGGAAAAATATGATTGTGCTGACACCAACCCATAGATTAGCGCGAGAGATAAAACAACGAAACGTTGAAGCTTGCACTTATCACAGTTTTTTTTCGATACAACGGCGACAAATGGACCAATGAAAGAATGGGTGAAAACTTCATCCCTGCGATTATTATTTGGGATGAGATATGTACGGTTTCGTTAGATGTATTAAAAATGTTTCTTGATTGGTTGCTGCAAAAGAATACAGCGGTAATAATGTGTGGAGATCATGGCCAACCACCACCATTTGTCTGCGCGGGTCCACATGATTGGTTAAAAGGGTTTATAGACTATTATAAAGAAATCAATACTGACTATAGAGCACTTGATGAACAATTACGCGAGGTCAAAAAATTAATTAAATTACAACCGGATAGAATCCAATGTGAAATAATCAGAGAAACAATTCCTGAAACTCCCATGGAGGAATTTTGGGAAGCATGGAGACCAAACGATTTTGTAGTGGCAAGTAGAGAGATAGTCAGAGACACACTTCAGAAAAATTTGTTTAAGCTTCACAAAGAAAAATTCCCAACGCGCCCAGTGCCGCTGTGTTATAGACCCTGTGATACACGGCGACAGAATATTGAAGCTGAAATTCCAGGACGTGTGACTTCGTCAGGACCCGACAGACAAACACTAGTGTTAAATGATATTGTGCTGGTTGATATCAGTGTTGTCGAAGACGCATTGCGTGCTGATAAATCGCCATGGACACTGGGTTACGTAACGACGATACATTCCTCGCAGGGATTAACCATCACGGATACAATTGTTTGGATAGTTGATAATCGCATTGAGGGGTCAAATTTAGTCTTTCTTGCAGTGTCTAGGGTACGGCGAATAAATCAACTTCGAAGAATTGTTTTCGATGATGACAACACAATGGATGATATTGATGTTAGCATCATTAATAAAAAAAACTCTCCGGATATAAACAACAAGACAAAAAAAAAAACATCGAGAATTTGACATTGATGCTGAATTAATAATTACTTTGAAGAAACAACAGAATAATCACTGCGCGAGTTGCAATTGTATAATGCGTTGGCAGTATTCGGATAAAGATCCTCGCCAATTTACCGTAGACAGAAAAAATAACAGTCTCGGTCATGTCAGAAACAATGTGATGTTGACTTGTCTTAAGTGTAATAGACGCAACGGCGCTAGTTAAGACCATGCGGTGGCAATTGAGTATCGTCAGGAATCACTTGTAATTGTTCGCGTTTAAAACCCCGCTGAGGGGCAGTTGAATCCAATTTATAGATTGGAGGTCTACCAGTTGATCGTGTTATAGTAGATATGCTATGCGAAGTGACACTCCAAATAGGATCAGTAGCCCTTTTTTTACCACCTTTGAGTTCTCCTGGTTCATATAAATATCTCACGGTCACATTGCTGAGAACTGGCTGAGAAACGCTATCCCGCTGTGGTTGTGGTATATACTTTTTTTTATTGCGTTGTTAGGTTTTATATTGATTGCTCTGGTAATCTCGTTATTTAGCGCTGCAACTACCCCTGGTAACCTTTTGACCCATTCACGGGATCGCTTTTCTTGGATGAATTCTTTTGCGTATTGATATCCAAATAACCGCTCTGCAAGAGTCCGATTAAATTGTTCTACAATTGCCTGATCGCGATGTAGCGCAGTATGCCCCCGTCTGATGGTGACATTGTGATGTTTCATTGCTGATAAAACAGCGCCTTGAAATTCCTTGCCAGGATCAACTTGTAATAGATTTGGCCAGCGTAGTCGGCCTCGTCGATAAATCCTTTCAAATGCAGAAGCAACTTCAGGTGATGATTTTGTTTCTAGCGGTTCTGCTTGTTGGTATCGACTCGCAACATCAACTACGGTTAGCGCGTAATTGTAACCGTTGTCACGTGGTAAAAACAAAAAATTAGCTTGATGAACTTCATTGGGTCCGGTAACATCAAAATGCGAGAAATTGATTTGTTTAGGACACGGTTGATAAATTTGCCATATAGCCTGTTTGGATAACCAATTAGCCGCAGTGGCCTTTTTCACTTTTGCGGCGTTGGCGAGTTTATTGATTGCAGCGCTACCCCTTCCAGTATCTCCGCGGAGAATAATAAATAGATTCCATATTATTAATTACCAGCGCCCAATATCAATTTGCCTTTCATAGCTGATTTTACCAACCACGAAGCCATTTTTTCTTTGAAAGATTTATCAGGAATAGCATTTAACGCATGAATTAATTTCACATCCGCGAGATGCCTGTGTTGCAAATTGCTGCTTTTATATGCGACATCATGAACATGACACGCTTTATCAATGGCGTTTATAGGATACTCGCCGGTCGGGGTTGGTTTTGATCATCAAGTCTGATATCTAATCGTGTTCCTGGGCCACAATAGCTATATCCTGGAAGGTGCTTTTCTCCTGGATACTTTGCCCATGGGGTTCCAGGGAGTTTTGCTAACTTGGCTGCGATATCACCTCCTTGTTTTTTTTTTTAAAACATCTCCGGATTTCATAGAAACAAATCTAAACATTTTTATACCAAATGTTGCACATCTACCAGTAAGTGCTGATCTGTTATTGCTAGTTGTAATCGTCGTCACATCATTTGTGCCAGTACGCGTTTTACACTTCACACAATATAGATCCATAATTTATGTATAGAGATATGAATATAATTGATTTTTTCAGCGACTAAAACAAGAGAACCAGTTACGCATCATGCAGCGCTACTAAACTCTATCCGCGCAATTATAATTGGGCCATCTGGATCCGGCAAGACGTAATTGTTGCTCAATTTAATAATGAGATGGATGAAGTGGGATAAGTTGTATTTAATTGCCCCCAGCGTAGATGATCAACGATGCTATGAAGTGTTAAAGGATTTTAACGAGAATGCATCAGAAATTAAAGGTGAGAACGTCATTGATTTTATAACTGATATTGACGAGGCACCATCCGTGGATGACCTTGATGGAAGGATTAACAATTTAGTCGTATACGATGATGTAATGTTAGACAATCAAAAAAAAACCCAGCTAGAATATTTTCCCGAGGCAGGCATAAAAACACCGACGTGATATATGTAACTCAACGCTACACTCAGATTCCAAAAGTGATCAGAGACAACTGTAATATTCTTGCTGTATTCAACGGCGTTGATACACATACGCTACGAAATATTTGGCAGACATGGTGCTCTGATATGGACTTCAATCAATTTCGAAATTTCTTTAGTCATGCTCAGTCGACCCCACACGGGTTTATAACAATAAATTTACATGATCCTCGAACACGATATCGTATCAGACTTGATCAAATATTTGGTTGAAATCGTAAAAACCCCTCGTGAAAAATCATTTATGATTTTTGTTAACCTGTAGCAGCAGAGGGGGCGATGACAACATCGTTGTGACCCCGATGATTGACAAATCGCTAAGTTTCCGTTTGCTAAATGGAGACTTATTTTTTTTTTTTGGTTAAAATATGAGATTCGCAGGAAGGCTCTATTTTCCGTTTTGAGGGCTCAATCAATTTTGTCGGAAAAAGTTGTAGGGTTAGCCCCCTCTGCTGCTGAAAGTATTCTAGAGATTTATCTCGAGCAACACAATATTCCTTGATAAAACACTCGCTCTTGATAACATCCTCAGATTAAAGACATACCCTAGTCAACACACATTCATCATCTTCATCAGTCTGTTGGCTTTTGTTTCTTTGTTTGATTAGGATTTTGAATGTAGCTTTAAATAAATTTCAGTCATATCGAGGTAATTTATAGTGATGTCTAGCAGACATGTAGCATGATGTCCCACCCAGTCACATTATCCTGACACCGGACAGACCAGTCCTAACATTAACCTCTTAATGCTGAGCGTCAAGCGAGGCAGTTGCTAGTATCATTTTTATAAGTCTTTGGTATGATTCGGCAGGGGATCGAACCCACAGCTTCTAACCACTATGCCAACTGAGCGGTTCTTGACCTTGTGTGGTCGTTGAAGCACGTTGCTGCTGAACATCTGACCATTCCCTCCACTTGTCTCGATTACTGCCAATGCCCGTGTCTCCGCAAATCCTGTCCTGCTCCATTCTGTGATGTTGTCAGTCTACTTTGTTTTCTGTCCATATCTCATTCTGCCACCCTGGACGCTGCCAGTCATGATGCGCTCTAAGTAGATGTTGAAAAACATGTGTGACGGGAGACTGCCTTGACGTACTCCAACTGTTGTCATAAATCAGTAACTGGTAGCCTTGGCGTACAACTTGATGGTATTGGTCAACTTATGACCCATGTTGTATTTCTGTATTGATAAAATCTATGAACACATGATAGATGTCATTTTGAGTTTGCGAGTACTTTACCAACAGAACCCTGAGATTCAATATTTGTTCCATTGTGCTTCTTTCACTCCGATTATTTCTTCTGCTTGTGGTTTCAGTCTGTTTAAGATGATCTACAGCATCACCTTACTAGCATGGCTACACGAACTGATAGTTCGATAATTTTGGCACAGCTGGATATTGCCTTTTTGGAGAGTGTTATAATCAGTCACTGGGTTCACTGTGTTGGCCATTTACCTGTCTGTCAGAACTTGTTGCATATTTTTGTTAGTAGATCATTGTAGAAGTTTACCTTTAATTAGGTTGGGATGGGGTGCTCCCAATATTATTTAAGTTATTACAGATTCTCACTCTGGCTCGTTTTTTTTCAGTAATTGAAATAGTGATAGGGAGACTCAAAGCTCCGAGCCCCCCAATCAGCGGTGCGACAGTTAAATTAATGAAAGCACAAAAATCTGAAATTCAAATAAACAACAGTTTAATATCATTACATAACAATCATCTCTCAAATAAAATTCAAATTAAAACCATATCTCTCGTCTTTCACTCGACTAAGCGACGGCCTATTAAATCATCTAACTTAGTATGATAGACTTTCCTCCTGTCCTGTTCTTACCCATCTGTGCGACCTTTATCTGGACTGGTAATCCAATTCCCTCAAGTACGCCTAATGTCTACCTCCGTTCTTCCCTTTTCTTTGTCTCCCAGAGACTGGGACTAAACGCACTGACGTAATTACATATGTCTACTATAGTTCGGCTGATCCCTAAAGGCTTCCTCTACTGAATGAAGATTCTTTTAATTCCCAGAATAACAATTTTTTCCGCCACTTTCGAATGACGTCGGAGTAGCTTATCTTGCTTTATAATTTTCGCAAGCTGGTTTAGCGACTACTGCCTTTAGTTCTCACGAAAATAGATTTAAGCTTGCAATTCTAATGTTGGCCACGCCTTGGTAAATTCCGTGGGGATGTTGATTCATATAATTATCAGACTCTGCCCCCTTCAAACAGTCGTCAAGTTGATCGGAACACAGATATTCATTTCATCACTTAACTATGAACCATGGTATGGTAATATTACGTAACTGGCTTGCCAAAAATAAGGACAGTCAAGAATTGTAAGACCGTGTCAAATAACTGGCTTGACGTCATTGTTCGCGGAATTGACCTTCATACAAATTGAAGGCGCGAAATTATTAGCCTCAGGGTCTAGCATATACATGTTGCAATCTTGTTAATTCTTACAACGTGACACTTTATCAGTGATCATCCCACCACCATTCTAGATAAGTTCAACTGTGATGTGGTCTGCTCCATGTGCCTGCCCATTCTTCAGTGCTCTTATTGCTGCAATCAGCTTCTTCTTTGAGAATGGGGAAATATAACGTCAAAATGTCAGAATATATATAACGTATGGGAATGTTATTCTAGAACCATTTTATTTTATCCAGCAGCATCATATAGAAAATAGTAAACCCAAAGATAACAAGGGGAGAAAACATTTATTATAGTTTGTTTTGAATGTCATTAGCGGTGAGGTTTACATTGAAATATGGTTCTTTTTATCAAACTGTTGACATACACATCATGTTATTTAAATAAGGTATAACCATACGTTTTCTCAAAAACATCAGAGGTTGATATCAGAAAAGACGTTCGTTCCTTCTGTTGAATATATCACCCTACTATGAGTAATCGCACCATTGTTAAAGTTAGCAATCATTATTTGCAGTACATTCGTTTATGTTAGTTAGTTTAAGTTCCAGTTATCGTCCCAATTTATGAACTCTACAAACTAATTTAACGACTGATATATTTAATAATTCCAATTGTATTGTCTTCTTAGACATGGAACTAGAGATGCCGTCCGAACAAGAATAGATTATACTTGTATACACAGGAGTTAATAATATTGTTTGAAATGGCGCAAATTTAACTCCGATCTTTAGATAGTGAATTGACCACATTATATATGCATGTATATTAGGTGACGAAATCAATGAAACCGTATCTAGATATATTTAACTCAATCAAAACTAGGACAGCATTCGACATCTTGAAAAATAGTATGGTGTTTGCAATATATATATATATATATATATATATATATATATATTTAACTCAATCAAAACTAGGACAGCATACGACATCTTGAAAAATAGTATGGTGTTTGCAATATATATATATATATATATATATATATATATATATATATATCCATACTTTTGTAGCTGTAATAGAAAGAAATGTTTCCGTTTTTCATATCTGCTATTAAAAAAGGCGATACACGATTGATAGTCTTATGTGACGGTACAGTTCAAAGAGTGTTCTATTATTTCTCCATATATGGAGGAGAACTATATGGACAATATTCATTTATACACAGTAGAATTATTAAAGAAATGTTACAATATCCTTTTCTAAGATGCTAGATTCCCTTTAAAACTTTAATATGAGAACGGGTCCTTACATCCCCTGGAAGATAATATCCACTTCCCACTTAAATGCACGCATTCGTTTTTAAAAACACCAATAACGAGTGTGTAGTAGCTGACGCATCACAATACCTACTATAAGAGACTGCATGACAAAAATAAAAATTGAAGAGTGGACGAAACTGTTGTTGCGCACTATTCGTCACGCTATTCGTCAATGTTTGAAGGGTATGGAAATCAGTTGTAGGACCTTCTTAATAATAGTACCCTACCTTTTTTTTTTACTTGTCAAGGCTACTGCATCAAATAGTTACCCAGTGATTATATTTTGGATGGATAGGAAACAAATGGACGCTCCAAAGATTTAATAAACCTTACAAACTGGTGATTTAAAACTGCTGTATATAATATAAACTTTGTTTTCTAAATATATTTGAAACCAGTATTGGAAAATTTATATTCCTTATTTTTCTGTATTGGGGAGTTGGCCTAGTTGTGAGAGTGTCCTCCTCTGATGCAGGAGGTCGCGGGTTCTAAGCCCGGGCAAATCATGCCAAAAGCTTATAAATTTGGTACTAGGCGCTCATTTAGGACTGGTCTGCCTGGTGTCAGGATAATGTGATTGAGTAGAACCTGATTTTAAAGGTCGGCAGGGTGCTTCCATAGTGGCATGATCATTTAAACGTTTTCTCACCTGGTATCACCTAAACTTTATTGCAGAAGGCGAAACATACAATACAATTATGCGCATTCTTCAAACATAATAGTTTATCACATATATTTCAGTTCTAAATAGAAAAACAGTGTTGTGTTCTGTTGATAATTATTGACAGATATTAACCGTTCTGATGAAAACAAGACTGACCAAAACAATATATTGTATTCTTTCCTCCTTTGAACCGCTTTGGTGGCCTAATTGGTAAGAGCGTCCGCCACGGATACAAATAGTTGCGGGTTAAAACCACACCGAGTCATTCGAACGACTTATATAAAGGATAATAGCAGCTGCCTCGATAGGCGCTCAGTATTAATAGTTTTTTTTAGGACTGGTCGGCCTGGTGTCAGACTAATGTGATTGGGTGGAAAATGAATGAGTATGTCTGCGACATAATATCCCAGTGCGAGACATCACTATAATCTGTCACATTGCATACATCGTATCGATATGACTCAACATCGTAGCGATATGACTCAACATCGTAGCTATATTACTCAAATTAAAGAAACAAGCAAACAAACAAAAACAACGAATACACCCCACCCCAAAAAAGACAAAAAAGTTGCATCCCATAGTGACTGTTAGACATAAGTCTTTGTCTCGCAGTTAATTGTACATGCACCACTAAAACTGTAGACAGTAGCTATTTTATTTGGTTCTCTTATTCTTGAACGAGATAAGTTCTGGTTGCGAAAGAAATGAATTCTAGTATTTATCAGAAATTAAGAGACGCATTACCATATAGATCTTCAAGGAATGGAGGCAACATAGATTTTCTGTAGAGATAAATTGGGAGAAGTTAGACTTTATTATGCTCCCCTTATAGAAATATACCTCAATGTTTTCCTACTTTAAAACAATTGAAGAAATATATAGTTTTGGAAGTCATTCAAACAAAACCATGTAAATGCGTTTAAAAATTTCACCGAAATTATGGATCTAGCTTGACCATTAATGAAATTAGTTTAATTTGAAATACAGAAATGGTAATATATGACATGGTGTTAAATATTTGAAGGCATGGTGGGATGAACGCAACTGGCATGTTGAGGCATGCTGGTGCTACCATGCCTGCTTTCTCCTACGTAATATCAGGGTATTGGCAATATTAATAATAACCATTAAGAGCTATTGGACAACTGGTGCGCCAAGCCAAGTTTTAAAACATGCACCAGGTGTGTGTGTGTGTGTATGTGTGTGATTAAGATTTTTAACGTAGCATTTAACAATTTTTCAGTCATATCGCTACCATGTCTGCAGTGAGGCAGTTTATAGTGATGTCCTGTCGTGTACCAATGTAGATTCGTGTCGTGTACCAATGTGCATGTTTGTCATGAGGTAGTGAGCGAGCGAGCGATCGATCGATGTGCATGATTTCTCGTGTTTCACGAGTATTAAAATCAATTCCCCACCATACTAACCAGAAGCTTCCGAGATTCCTACTCTAGTTCGGTATACAGACAACACTTCGAGCAGTACGAGTCGTGAAGAGCACTTGTTTCACGCAAGTGAAAGACCATGGATTGAATATAATTTGTAAACATTATACCCTTCGAGCCTGATAAGGTATCGTTTGTGTTTTTCTGTGATGCAATTATAAATGCCGGTGCGTGGGTTGTGTTTTGTCCATTTTATGTCCGTCGGTTGTATTCTGTATTGCATTTGTGTCAGGATAATGTGACTGGTTTGGACATCATGTTACATGTTTGCTGCATGATGCACAGTGCTAGACATCACTAAAAACTGCCACACTGCAAACATCGTAGCGATATGACTGAAAAATTATTAAAGCTACGTTAAAACTCCTAAATCACAATCAAACAAACAAACAAAAACCGACAAAAAACCCCAATAACTACATGACATTAACAGTTGGAATTTGTATATGGTACAACTAAAATGGGGACACCAGGCTAACACACACACACATGCATATATATACTCGAGAAATTTAACATCAACCCCTTTTTCTCCTTATTAAACGTACCACTTAATAAAACGGCCAAACAAAGAATAGTTTTGCTTTTTTTTACTTGAAAATACAGTATACTGTCTTACATAATTAAATCAGTGAATGGTTTATTAAGTTGTGCTCCCTCCGAACAATTTTCAATGCATCTTGTAATTCAAGTTGTCGGAGTTAACGTCGGAATGTTGCACTTTATTAAGAAACAGCCATAGGCAAATGTAATTAATTTTCTGTTTTCGTAACATTGCAAGCCGACGCGGCCAGATTTGGGTTGATTCTGTGATGGAATGTACAAAAGTTGGCTTTAGAGCATATCGAATTGATAGAAGTATTTTTAAGACTTAGACTATAAGTAAACTATGAATTCGTTTATAATTAAATTATACAACTGGTAGTTGGTGTAGTATAAATTAAGTAAATTACTATGAATACAATTCAAAGAGATAACTGTGCATCCCTACATGTTGGGAACAAATTGTTTATCACTTGTCTTAAATATCGGAGGAATCATGTACTACGAGATAACAGCGTAGCTGCTGAAACAACTTAGTTGTATTCCGTCTAATTACAAAGTGATTAGGTAAGAAGGGATAGGGTCAGTGTAGTCGCTGGGTGAACTAGGCGGATGCCAAATGAACCAATATTTTCCAAATTATTTTTGCGCAGGGTGTGTGTGTGTGTGTGTGTGTGTGTGTGTGTAATAATACTAATAACTTGGTTATAAAAAGCTATGCCCTTAATGTGGATAGTTCGCTTAGGGCGCCTACTACACTTGCACCGGACATGGTAGGGAAGGCAATACAAATGTGAGTGCACACGAGACTTAACAATGCAGATTAAATAAATGCATCAAATCCATTAAAAACAAACGAGAAATGTCGCGTGTTGACTTTTAATTTATATATTTGAGGAGAAGGTCTTCAGAACAAGTTTAAATTGTACCTTTTTCTTTCATTCAGTTTATGTTCGCTCTAGTGTTTTGAAATGCAATTCATTTTAAAAGTGGTTCCTCGTTTTCATAACTAAACGGTATAATGATGACATGTATGTATTTAGAAATGTATTTATAACAGTACTATTTTGATCCATATTAACCTGGATTATATAAGAAACAATATTTAAACATTTGGTTTCGTGTTTTAAAAAAATCAGTCGATCAAAATCTTAAAGCACATAAAAAAATGTAACACTAATGTCAGTTGCATACCGTGTAAGCAAATTGATTTTCAGCCATCACCCTAATGTTTAAATTTTCGCAAATAATCTACACGTCCCATTAGTACATTCCTCATCAGTTGACAAGAAAAATTAATTGAATGGGAAACGTTCAGTGTTATCTTCGATATTACATCCTTTGACCCAAATTAAATTTTTTCTCATTCTAACCCTTTTACGATACTCTATGTGCTGTGCGTCTGACGAAGGATACACGATATAGGTCCCCAACGGCTAAATGTTCCATATTGATTGCACGGAACCAGCATGACCGAGACTGCTAAAAGTTCGTTCACTTACTTTCTTTCAGATGTTTATTATCATCTATAATTGATGCTGTAATTTCATACTCGTATTGTTGTTTTGGAAAATAATATTGTTCTATGATTAGTTGAACGTCCCTTCCAGCTGTAATATCGATGACAAATTTATATTTGGAGACATTTGTGTCATGTATCAAATAAAGAGAATTGATTAACATTTAGACAATATTGGTAATCGGATATAGAATAAAACTTGTACACTGTATAACCTAAAATTATGCACAATACCTAGACCTTACAAGTTTTTTTTTATTCTCCTGAAGAACTGCACATAAATTATCGCGTCATTGGTGACCAAACTCTGGATTTGCACATCAATGTCTGCAGTACGGATATCACGTGATTTATTTATTACATGGATAATACTATCTTCTAATAATTTTATTCCTTACAAAATCTTTTTCTTTCTAGCTGGAATTTCATACGACATATATAAATACAAATATATATGAATAATGAATTCGATTGGTGGGAAGAATAGCGCTCATTTGGATGGACATAATAGAACATAAAAAAAAAATTATGCTGTTTTTTTCATTGAAAGTCCCCGCCTAAAATGCGGGGGGTCATGGGTTCGATCCCCGGCCGAGTCTTACGAAAGACTTATGAAACTGATACTAACAGCTGTCTCGCTTGACGCTCAGCATTATTATATTAGAGTTAGGACTGGTCTACCTGATGTCAGGATAATGTGAACTGGGTGGGACATCATGTTACATGTTACATCATGATGCCCCAGTGCTAGACATGGCTTTAAACTGCCACACTGCATAAATCGTAGCGCTATGAAGGAACAATTGTTAAAGATACGTTAACAAATTAAATCACACACACACATACACACACACACACACACACACTTAGAGTCAGCTAACATAATGATTTCTCCATTACTATGACGAATTGTCTTGTGCATGCTAAAAATATTGACATGGAATGGTATTATGTCGTCTTTCCGACACGGGAATAGTTAATGTATCTGCGAGCGTTCAGTCATCGTATGGAAATTGACGATAGGGCCAGTGAATATCGCTGACATCTATCCTATCACCAAGGTTAACTTTATAATCATGGCCGGACCTAAGTTTTTCAGAGGGGGGGGGGGGGGGCATCAAGGATGCAAAATGGTGCAATCTGGTGCTATCTGAACCTTGAAAAAGGGATCTAACAAAAGTGACTAAAAACTGCAATGTTTTAAAAACACTAAAAAAAATATTTAAAAAAAAAAAAAAATAAATAAAAAAATTAAATTATTCGGAACCCCCTTTGCATCTTTTATCAAAAGCAGTGAATATGTTTTTTTTTAAAGGAGGGGGGCCGGGCCCCCTGGGCCCCTATAGCAGGTCCGGCCCTGATAATGTTATAATTCCATGCATATACATGTTGCTATACCAATGAACGACAGTAGGAGAAAGGTTTTCACTTCAAGGTACATCAGGCAGATATCCGACAAAATTAAACCTACAATGGCAGCTCAGCTTGGGACCACTTTCGGCTCATGGAATGCCGTTTATAAAACTATAAAATGTATGAAATATGTAAGGTACATTTCTATGTCACTATACCAACAACGTAAAGGAAGGAAAGAAAAATGATTTCCCAAAGAAATAATGCCTCTTTTATTATTTAGATGAAGGACTACGATAATGGCAATCAATGCACATTTGTTGTTTCTCTCATAGAGAATGAGAAAAAACTAAGGTTACAGTCTTTAAAATAATTGAAGTTAAAGAAAACTTTCGTAAAATGAAGGACATAAGAAAGTTGCTAATATTTGCACGTACTAACGCTCTGCGATAACCGAGAACTACCACTGATTCTTCATTGTATGGCATATAAGAGAATATACATGTGGACTTCCCTACCTTTTAAAAATATGTTCCCTTTCAGGAGTCAATCTTGCATGACAGTATCAACCTATCAGCCATTGTTTTTCCACGCCCTTTTCAGTTCTTTAAACAGAGGTGTACGCCATACCGTTATGGATCGTTTGCTTCATTTTATTATCAACTTTGTGAATATCACGTGAGTGAAATGAATGAATTTAATGTATTTTGTTTTCAGCGTGTCATTATTATGCTTCCAATGCTCTTGTAAACGTCTAACATAATTTCCTCAAACACATACAATTGCTTGAACTGGTATTTTGATACTTTTATCAAAACTCTTGAACACGAATCACTGCATCCTACCGATGTCTATCATTTTTAAATGTATTGTTTAGTGTTTGATATACAAACTTATCTCTTCCCTGGCAGTACTGATTTGATTTATTCTATCCCTATCGTTGAAAATCATTTATTTTAATTACAAAATCAATGCATACGCCGGAAGATCATTAGGCAAACAATCCTTTGATGTTTCCAAAAACTAGGCACCATACCCGCCACGAGTTTTATTCAATACGATTCCTGGCTGAACCAAAAATATTGTCTATATTTCATGTTTTACAAAAAGTCTCTTATTCCCCCAATGAAGAAGTACTTATATATGTATTTCTTATTTTGAAAATATTGCAATGCAAATCCATATTTTATTTCTATAATTTGTTCATGATTGTTAATTGTAAATTGTAAAGGTCATTCTGTAAGCAACATATTACATAGCTAATGTTTGTCTATGGCTGTGCATTGTTGACTGTCCGTTGATTCGACGAGGACTACTCTAGTCATCCGAGGGTTGGAGGGGCTGGTTCTGTTATGTGCGTACGCAGATGGCTGATGAGGGCATCCCTTGCATAGAATGCTCGTTTTTGTAAGGGACAGTGGGATAAGTGGGACATCCCCAGGAGTGTTGATGACATGTGCTTTTCTGGCTTACATCTTCAGCTCTGCAGCTGCTGTCCTGTTAGACATCGTGTGTATTTTGTGCACGGCAGAACGCCAAGTGACTCGATTGCTTGTTTCTTGCTTGCAGGAATCATGATTTATGTTAAAGGCTTTGAATGCTGTTTTAAGTTTCGTCTGGATGTTGATGCCTCTTCTATTCCAGACGTTGGCATATAATCTGGCGAATGTTGCTCTGGTTCTGCAACAGCGAAGGTTTACCTCGTCGTCAATAGTGAAATTTGTTTACAGTGTGCTGCAAAGGTAGATGAAGCGGTTCACTATGATGAGTTTTAGCCGTTGAGGGTGATGTTGGGCTCAACATAGGGCTTTCCAGATTCTGCAGGAGCTAGAGAACGTATCAACGCTTCATTGCAGGACGGCTTCTGAACTAGCACTGACAGTGCAGTCGTCAGCAAATAAGAACTTCCCGATGGTCACGCCTCCTGGTATTCAATAATTTTACATTTGTACGGTACCTGTTGCCATCTCCAATCTTTCCGTCTTTGAAAGGCTTAGTCAGCATGACGAAGAAAACTAGACTGAACAGTGTCGATGCCAGAACACAACCAAGCATAACGCCATGGGTTACTGAGAATGGTTCAGATGTCTCTCCATCTTCCTGGACTCATGCCATAATGCCGTCGTGGCAATGTTGCACCATGGATATACATTTTCTAGGGCATCCGTAATTGGTCATTAGCTTTAACAAGCCTTCTTTTCTGACTGTATCAAAGGCCTTAATCAAGTCGTCGTAGATGGAGAAAATGTCGTTGTGTTGCTCTTCATATTTCTATTGCAGCTGCTTCGCAACGAACACCATGTCGATGGTTCAGCGGCAGTAGTCTCTCGTCAAGGTGCGTAGTAAGACGGCTCAGTAGGATCCTGGTGAGAATCTTACTGCAGATGAGAGTAAGGATATATTCCGGTCTTTATTTAAGCTCTGGCGGTTCCTTTTGTATTTATACAGGTGGATTATGAAAGTGCCTTTGAATTCCTTGGGAATAGTCTCTTGCTGCCTCATCCGTAAAATACTTGGTGGAGCCTTAATAAAAGGGTGTGTCCTTTAGCTAGTAAATTTCAGCTGGATAGATTCTGAACAAGGTGATTTGCCACTGGAGAGCCGCTTTGTGTGTCTTGACCAGCGTTGGAGGCTCATCCAGTACTTTGTTGATGTGTAAATGGTTGAGACGACTGATAGGCTTCGTCGTTAATGGATGAAGGGCTATTTACGACACTGTTAAAGTGCTCATCCCATCGTTGACGAATCTTCTCTGTGTCAGTAATTAGTGTGTTCCGACTGCATTGAGAAGGGATGATGATCCAGAGGATGTAGGTTCATACACTTCTTTCAAGGAATTGTATAAGTTCTTCATATACAGATGATACTGTCATGCTGGTCTGCGCATCACTTGATCTCATCAGCTTTGTCGCTCATCCATGTGTCTCGCGCCTGATGAGTTTCTGCTGTATAGTTCTGCGTAAATTGTTATACGCATCTCTTAGATGTGAATTTGGTGTTGTTGAGGCTGCTTTGAAGAATGTGGTTTACCTCATTCAGCAACTGCTTCATGTAGTAGCTTTTTGGTTGAGGGTCCTAGGATTTCCAATGCTGTGCTGTACATCAGCTCTCTGAATGCCACCAAGTCGGTCTCCACATTCGGAGTATCAAGAGGAGTGGATTTAGGACGTACTTCCAGGGCATACTCAAGAGACCGTATTGTACTGGCGCATTTTAGGTTGTTGATAATTTAGTCGTTCGTAAGTCTTTTTTTACCTGTGGGCTTCTTTTTGACTGATTTGGGATGTTGAGCTTAGTGATGATGAGGCGGTGGCCTGCCCAGCAGTAAACGCCACACAAAGAATTGGTCACACGCAAAGTATGCATGTCCATTTTCCTGGCAATGATGTAGTCCATGAGGTGCCAGTGCTTAGAGCGAGGGTGCATCCATGACGTCCGGTTAGGTAGGGAGGTGTAAGACTATTGGTGATCAGCAATTCATGCGTGTCGCAAGTCAGGAGCGAAACGAGAACAATGTTGTTACAGTGACCCACTCCGTGTTTTCCTATCGCTATATTCCAGGCAACGTGATCACATACTACTAGTCCATTGAATTCGTCAGTATTAGCCCTTGGAACATCAGTAATGACTTAGCGACGATCCACAAAGTTCTTGACCTTCACTTGATATGGGCTGCACATTCTTGGAGCATAGCAACTGATGATGAAACGTTGATTTCTTTCAAGACACGTGGGACAAGGTCATGTTCATGAGTCTGTCGTTTACTCCTTTTGGAGGTCAAGCTAAATTGCCAATCAGTGTTTCTTCATTGCAAAGCAGATACCAGCCCCACGAAGCTCTTTACCTCCTCGGCCGCTCAAATAGAAATTGTATCCGGAGCCCTTTTCACAGAGTTCGCTTCTGCTGCAAGCTGAACCTCCTCCATGTAAGCAATGTCCACTTCGTATCGGGCGAGTTTTTTTCCTATTAGAGAGGCTCTCCTCTGGGATATTTCCGCATCGTCTCTGGCCAGTATGATGAGCCCATTCCATGCGCAAAGTGTGAGAGGAACAATCCTCATTTTCTTCTGTGTATTTTGACCGCTGAAGTAGGGTCTCCGCCTTCCGCGTATGCTGCCTAGGTTTAGAGAAATCAATGTTTAGGGCACCTTTTCTAGCAACTTCCTCATGCCAGGAAGGTGAGCATTGCATTTCAGAAGAGGGCGGCTCAATCGCTCAAGGGGCTTTCAGACTCCTCTGCTGCTCCTACCCTAATAACCTGAGCCGCCTGTGTGCAGGTTTGCGGCTAATGATGCCAGTGTACCCACATCCACCGCTTTGTTGCTTGTCTATCGCCACAGGACGATATTAGGTGATGAAATGGGATGGCTGGATAAAAGGAATGTTTAACGCTTTGACTTTTTTAAAGTGTGGAAGATGTGTGCAGTTCATCGACGTCACTCTCTCGCCCCTAAACCATCTGAGACCAGCATCAGGACAACAAACATTTTAGACGGTCGCAGACAGAGTTGAATGCAGTGGATGACCCAGACGTCCTATATGTTTCTTCCAGCTCTTAGAGCTCCACGTCGCTTTGCTGGGAATCGCGTTTACACGTGGGATCAGGTTTGGTGTAGCAATGCAACGGCTGTCTGAGATTCGTATGTATCTGAACAAATCGGTATGATTTTACCTTCTTTAAGCGTGATTGAGGCTGCCTTCACTACTAGAAACTGATTAATGAATGGTAGGCAGAGAGGTTTCAAAACTGAAGGTTTCACTTGCATTTCGTCTTACAGCTTTATGTTATTATATTCAGTTATCTCATTACGCTAAATGAATTCATGTCTGTTAAACGGAACGCTTTGGAATAAACAGTCCTAGGACATACATAAATTTCCGTGCCAATGCATTATGTGAGGCTTTTAACCAACCGCTGCGTGAGATCAATGTTTGTCTTTAATTAAAACCGGCCGCTGTCTCTTTCCAGTTCATTATTTCAGTATGAAAAGGCGATATCTGGAGATACTAGTCTTGAGTGAATGGTGAAATCGATATAAATTTGTGTGAACCCAATGTGTCTAAGGTGGTCTCAATAATACTACCGTGGGTCAGTGTGTGTACGTATTTCTCCGAGGGACTGACTTGTAAGCTAACATAATCGCAGTATGAAGAGTTAGATTTGTGTACGGATCCAATGAGAGAGAGAGAGAGAGAGAGAGAGAGAGAGAGAGAGAGAGAGAGAGTGAGAGAGAGAGAGAGAGAGAGAGAGAGAGAGAGAGAGAGAGATAGAGAGAGAGAGAGATTTTTCCTGGGGATAGTAGGAATACATTATTCAGCGGATGGTTCCCTTAGGGTTTGGCATGCTAGAGATTTGTATATGCAAACAGTAGTCCATTGCAATGAATAAATTAAATCATTATATAGTATCTGACATTTGCCTTGAATTGATTTACCACAAAATAAGTACATTTTGTTTTGGGACCGAAATTTATATTTTTGCATTATTTTCCCAACACACAAAAACAAATGTAATTTCTTTATGTGCCACATGTTTTCGGACATTGGTTCCAAACTTCACTTTTTTTTAAAATGTGTTTTATAACATTTGATGTATGATGTAATTGATTTTCTTCTAGACAACTATGGTAACTATTAAAAAGTTTCAAGGTTGTAATATAAAGAAGACTGAAAAAGGATTAGGAAAATACGTTTTTATACGAGAAATAAAGTAAATTCCTGTCACATTTTAAAATTGCTCTAAACGGTCCGCCCAGTAGAATTGAAACCAAATCACACTGCATTTTTAAACCGTTTAGAAATGTAGTGCGTGATGTAAGACAGGGGAATATTAATATGTCATATCCTTTTAATAGTAAATTCGTGGAAAACATCTTATACCAGATATCTACACCAATTAAACCTGCAAATGAGAAAATATTATTTCATATGTATGTATCGCTGCCTTACTTCAAATGTCAGAGAATAAATATACTGGTTATTCAAACATCTTAGACTTGATTACGGTTAATTAAATAGTTAATTACATATATACTATTATTCTGAACGTATATATCCTTACACAAATATAATTCTATTATGGAATCGATTCATATGTGATATGATAAAATGTTTGGTTAACTGAACAATCTTCATGTTTCTAACGGTGGGAAAAAGTTTGCGTACATAACACTATATATATACATCATTAACAAGTGACAAACATAGATAATCGACATGCAAGCATGCAAACCTTTTGACTCAAATAGATTTCGACTTTGTTAGATGTTTTCTCTTAAAATGTTTAGCTGAAGAGGAAAGATTTACGACAGGCAATATCTCTGATGACATTTGAAGAATATCTAACTCGCAGAAAGTCGACAGACAGCTCGATGAAGGAAGGAAACATATACATACCAATGCTCAGGGGATTACATGAGACTGAAAATATAGACTACATTTCCACTAACTAAAAAAAAAATAAAAGCAAGACATCAAATACAACATTACAAATAAGAATAAACAACACGAAAAAAAATATCAAACAAAACAAGAAGCTAAAGTTTATATTACAATATTTAATAGACTTTTAAGACAAGACGGTATAACTAGTTCGCTTTTCATGAACCAAATGCTAGGTGGATGCATTGCCGAATTACATTGAAGAACACGTGAATGCCTTTAACTGATGCAAAATTTGTTATCAATTAACGCCGTCAAGCTTAAAAAAGGTGTGATAAAAAGAGTAATGTATTCAATTTTCTTTCATTTGTTAAATATAGAACCCGTAATTATAAAATAGGCGACAAAGTTATGGTCATAAAGTATACATTAAATTTTGCTAACGACTATACCTCTAATCTGACGCAAGAAATATTTACGAAACGGCAAGTAGTGTTAAGTTCGGCCACTATGGTGGCCTATTGGTTAGAACGTCTCTCTCTCTCTCTCTCTCTCTCTCTCTCTCTCTCTCTCTCTCTCTCACACACACACACACACACACACACACACATCTTACGTGATTCTGCTATACTTCAAATCATTGTCTACACACACACACACACATACGCACACACACATCTTCCGTGATCCTGCTATACTTCAAATCATTGTCTATGACTTGACATATCCATTATTCTTCGTCATTTATGTTCTCTTTACCCCTACAAATTAAGTCTCAATTCTGCAATTTCTTACGCTATATACTTCTACTGTTGACTGTTCCACATTTCAGTATTTGTTTATTCGATAGACTAGGTACCTGTAAGACTTTTTAAAAATTCGCACATTCTCTTACAAATATGCAGTGTATTAGCTTTTGCTTGTAAGATTTTGCAAGAAAGTCATGAAACGTTCAGCCAAGCACATTAAAAGTAGAGGGATTGAAATCAAATTGATGTTCGCGTGATTCGAAGGCCTTCAGCTTCTACAGTTATCCCATCTGAAGCTGCTGTCATAATTATTCTGTGTGGTTTGATAATATCTTCTGACACATTTGTTCGGTTTCTTTCCTCAACTCACTTTATTGTTTCATATAGTAATGCAAATGTTGTAGAAGGTAGCAGCAGACATGGCGGCTAACAAGTTCTCTACAATTTGCAAGTGAAAAATAGATAACATAGATTTAAAGATAATACTTGTGAAAACGGAAGTTGCATCACGTTCACGTTAATTTGCTAGCTTCAGATATTGATCGCTATGATGTGTTTCTTTTGTATCTTCAGATCAAAATATATTTATGTTCGTTATATCAGCTGCCATTAATTTACTTAACTATTTGCTATGGTAACATCTCCTTGTGTTATTAAATAACTAGTTGTAAGCATGGATAATGAAATAGGATTAATTAATTTTATTACTTCTTTAACATCAGTATGTGTTGGTGAACTGCTTTGAAATTTGTTATAAATCTTGTACAGCTCAATGTCGCCATCTGTAAATAGTTGAATGTATTGCTGCGTGCTAATTTAAACATTTGAGATCTATTACTGCTGACTTTAAAACATTCGGTAAATTATTTTGTTTTCACTTTGCATCACTATTTTCATCAGTCGTCTCTTTTTAATTTCTTTGCTACAGCTTTCTTTCGTACCTCTGTTTTTTTCTCAGGTCTACTAAGGAATACACGGTTATCTCTTTAAATACTGAATACACAAATCTTATTTATATGGCAACTTCAACACTTATGAAGTAATATATTTGGTGAGTTAATTATTTAATATTTTAATTTTGGCTTTTCTATATTGTCTTTTATACATTTCTGTGTTCAGTATCCACGTTATCAGGTAAGTTCAAGTCGAAGTTTCCTTTTGTATTGTTACTTTGTATGTTTGCTCTAACACCTTAGATATTTAATGCATTTTACGCTTGTTCATTTGCAACAAATAAGCAGTTAACATAGAATGGTATTTAAGCAAGGTGAAATTTATTCAGCATACTTTTATGACTAGTCCTCGCTTCACCTTGATCTCAGTTATATCAAAATAAGTGGTTAAATAGGAGAAAACTCAAATCGCAGATGTACTATTAATTGAGAAACAAAGTCTCAAATAAACGAAATGTAAAAAGCAACACAAATATTCATTGCTGATTCCACCAACAACAATTATGTATGACTTTATGTATGACTTTTGTATATGTCATATATAAAACAAGGAAAAACATTATTTAAGAAATAGGTGGCGATCAGATACATCAAAACGAAGAAGAATACAAATTATCTCACTTTGCACGAGTTAGAATTTTAAATGCAATGAAATTATTGAAGTTAAATTAAATCAGATACAACACTACTTCTGGTGAACTTAAAAATGCCTAGTGTTACAGGCAATGCATTTAGCCCAATATTTACAAAGCCTGCACTACTTGTACAACAGAGTTAACAGAGTATATTTAAAGTTCAGGTAACATGTAAAAAATACAAAAGAAATATCAACAGAAAATAATTAATGCAAAAGTTCGATTTAAACAGCAATTAAGGGAATCATATACTATATGGATAATACCATGAAAACATAGGTAAAGAGAAGGTAAACGCTATGTAGGTGTTGAGAAAGTAACAACTAAATTTTAAACATTATCGATGAGTTCATACGTTGAGTTATTTTACAAAAATATAGGATTTATACTAAGGCATGCCTAAAAATAAGCTGATGCACCTACACGAACCTAACTGTAAAACTGGTTGTATAATATTCAAAGCGAAATAGCATAAATAACTAAACACGTAACAGAGTTAGATTTTTTTTAGAAACCATATCATACAGGTAACCACGAGGTGAAACGTTGTGCACCGGTTGGAAGAATAAGATGTAATATCTGTAAAATTGCTGACACGACAAATCTTACGGTTAGCAGCAAATGGTAGTGCAACTACAGCGTGACATGGGTAGGCAGTGGAACATGTGGTGATGGAAGTGTTGATGAGAAAGGTAGTGCAAATACATTCGTTGATAAAATCAAACAGAGAATGAAAACGTTTGGCAACAATTTCCTTAAGTTAGCTTTAAATAAAGACTCGACATCATTGCCTGATATAATCGGACGTGTAATAAGCTGGTGGGTAAAGTGAGATGGTAAAATGTTTTCGTATTAGCTGATAATATTATTTTCCTCATTAAAGCATTTTACTGTCCCGACATTTTGTACGTTTGGTTACAACTGTTGATAAGGCAACATATTTAACGGTACGAGTCTATGGTTTTAAAATAAGTAACAGAAATGTGTGAAGGCAAAATGTAACAAATAATGTATTTCCCTAGACTACAAAGTAAATAAATAACAGAAAGGAACTTACGGTACTGCGAATTTAATCCAGTTTGTAAACCAAGAATTAAAACAGGTCCTATCAATGGAGTGTTATATGTGAATCTCAGATCAAAGCAAGAAGAGAATAAAACATGGATGGCGATGTCGCATGTGATAGTCAGGGCAGTACTGATGCGGTAACAGACTCTTGTTGAATCACATAAAATATTCAAGTTTTAAATTCTGTATACATTTTCCAATGAATATCTTTGTCCAAGATTTATCAGAGCACTTTTGTATATCCAGAAAAAAACAGTCACTATATTCCATAATTTGAAGACAATAAAATTAATCCCAAACTGGGCACAACATAAATCAGCTTCACGTGTCAGATGTAGACGCACGACTGACAATTCGTTATCAAAACATCAGTAATAAGTCTATGTCGCAAAACAGATTCTTAAAAGAGGCACAAAAGTTCATCCTTCTGAACAAAGTGGAAGTTTGTTTACAAGTGGACCCATGTAGTCCAGGCATGACCTTCAACTTAATGAACTTTGCTCTGAGAAATTTGAAAAGAAATGTGTGTTGACCAGAACTGTCCCTGATTTTGGAACATGGTCATCAACTAGATATAATGTTTCATTAGTTGTTCACGTCGAAATTTTTTAAAAAAATGATCAAATCTTTATAATGTCAAATCCAGTTAAGAATGATACATTACAATAACATGCAATCGAATTTAAAACAAATTAAACTTAGAAACAAGCAATTAAATTAAATATACATACAAATAAGTATAAGAAATCTTTAACAAGTTGAAAAATTGATTCAACTATCTCGTTAGTATTATATTTTAGTACGTAAAGTGCACCACTTCCTGCCACAACAATTAAACTAGTAATCACTGTTTTTGTGTCTCCTGATCTATCTTCTTTAGAGCATGCAAAGTTTCGGTTGAATGGATTAACGGATTGTCGCCATTTAATTGTTTTTATTGTCAGCTTAGTTTGTCGTTTCCTTCTGTCCATTGTTATCAGAATCATCCTCATATAAAGTGTGGCCTAGTGGTTAAAGGCGTCCACCGCGGAAGCGGAAGGTCGTGGCTTCGATCACCGGCCGAGTCATACCAATTTGTTACAAAACTGATAATAGCAGCTGCCTCGCGTGGCGCTCATCATTAAGAGATTAGTGTTAGGACTGATCGGCCTGGTGTCAGGATAATGTAAATGGGTGAGACATCTTGCTACATGTCACACACACACACACACACACACACACACACACACACACACACACACACACTGTGATTACTTCTTACAGGCAGGTTTATCTGCTGTTGGAATTCCACTTTCGTGTTTATGATAGTATCGAATTTCAGACTAAACATATATGATAACGTTGGAAAATAAGTATTTTAACTACAGTGTTATGTATTTTTTTTATCACATTATCACTTGGTAACAAAACTATACATGCATAACCAATATAACAGTTAGGTTACCTTTAATCAAAATCTGAGATACATTGCTGAAATCGATCGCAAATGGTCTTCCCTTAAGTCATATCCGTCCCCACCCAAATGAAACTTCCAACCAGTTCGATGCAGTGTATTGCATAGCTGAAACATCTTGTGTAATATACATTCCATTTGGATCCTAGCCAACTAATCGATGTAGGTATTCTTTCATCTATTAGAACGTTTCTATCTTTTACAAAAGGTATGCCCCTCCCGATTTGTTCATAATAAGTTAACATTGAGTTTATTTCTTGAGTAGGCCATTTCTCCAGTTATCAATTGTCCAAACTTCCAAGTTACCGTTAATAATAATAATAATAATAATAATAATAATAATAATAATAATAATAATAATAATAACGATAATAATAATAATAATAATAATAATAATAATAATAATAATAATAATAATAATAACAACAACAACAATAATAACATAATAATAAAATTACTACTACTACTACTACTACTACTACTAATAATAATAATAATAATAATACTAATAATAATACTAATAATAATGTGGACTTGGTATAGCACATGTTCTTGAGAAGCTCTTTGCGCTTTACAATATTAGATAAAATATAAAACATATACAAAAAATATTACAAAAAAGCAAAATCTATGATCAATTTACGTCAAGTATCTTGGCTCTGGTAAGTAACATCATCTCTGTGATTTTGGTGAAAGAAACTGTTAATTTTTGGATCTGATTTAATGTGTGTTGGATTAAACGATTGTAACGTTGGAGGAATTGTATATTGTATTGAGAAGACCATTTCCTTGTCTGAGTGTCGAGTCAAAACCTGAAGTATTTCTGCTTTACTAGGATCACTTAGATGATAATTAAATATGTTATATATTGCACAGTTTCATTGATATTTCCGTTAATTTATTTCACATATATATTTAATGCCAGTTATTGTAAGATTGCAAATGTGAAATTGTCTAAAATGTTCAAGAGATATATTGACATATAATTTATATACTTTTATCTATTTAGATATGTTTTTATTTCACGACTCATTGTTGAATAAGTGGCACACCATATTAATGTTTAAAGTAGACCTCCATTATTTATCTCTCAGACTTGTTAAAACATTTTTATTAAATCTGAAAATACATTACGTCATAATTACATAGTGTTAAATCTTTGTGGTCTTCATTTACGTGACATAAAAAAGCTAAAACAGCACGTACATTAAATTAAAAAAAATTTATTTAATTAAATTAGAAAATGAAACTTTAAAAGGTGGAACTTATGTAATTGTCAATGAAATCCCTAATAATCCTTAATAACTCAATTCCATGCGTTTAGAATGTGTCCAAATGAATTCAGAATTGAATGTCAAGATGTTCAAATATTCTAGAATGTGCTAATGTACCAATACACTTGATATATATCACGATTTAATCCAATATGCTATGTAAATTCACAATAATTCCAAAGTAATGGTGTAGTCCAAATACCACTGATCTCTGATTTTGATTTTTAGTATCATCGTTCTACGTGTTTGGTGTAACTTTGCCACGGTTCGCATCCGCAACCTTCACATATGATGCGAACCCACTTGCTACTTATGCCACCGGAGCAGTATAATGCATAATTTAAAAAATGAATCTACTCAAATAACATATATACTCAACAGTAAATTATTAAAGAGACTGAACGTAAAACATGAGTGACAAATTGTTCATCTCATCGTACACATATAATTTTCACTTGACATTATACATAATAGAATGCATGAGATGTGTGTCAGTTTAAATGAAACATTCGATGAAAATGTAAACAAGCTCACTTCTAGAACATTCTAAGTTCGTAACGTATGTTGTTAGGCCTTCAATTATTTCTTTTCATGTTGACACGCTCTTTGCTTCATTACGGCTCTATTGGGTTAAGTAGCTAATCGTAAAGAGCGAAAACCAAAACGTTTTGTAAAATTGAATAAATAATTTATTTGCCTAGAACACAGAATGTAAATTTTCAAAGAATTGACAGAATTGTGAATGAAAACACAAATAATCCAAAACATTATATCACAAGTCCTAATGACAAAATTTCTAATTACAACCCAGTGGTGTTCCACAAAGTTTAATCTTAAGTTTCTGTATCAGATATTATTGCAAGAAAGAAGAATATCTGAAAAATAATTATGACACCGAATTAGAATCAGGATGAGGGTCAAACGTCCATTCGTAAGAGATCCTAAGTTGTCAACAAGATAAAATATGTTTATAAAATTATCATAAAGAATGTGGGAAACATCAGGTAGACCAGATTATTCCGTAAGATATTTGCAATGTCCTAAACACAGATCAAAATAAAAATGTTTGAATTGCTAATAATGTCAATACTTAATCCACAATCATAAAAAAATTATGGACTAGGTATTATGTTGTCCACTAAATAAACGTTACTGGTCAGGTACAACATGAACGTGACTTTTGGACAGGATCAAGTCTAAACTAGAATTATACCTAACATAAAATGATAGAAAAATAAATAAAAAAATAAATAATACAGATTAAAAGACGTTACTGTAAAATTAGATCGCTGGACAAAAACAAATACTACGACTGTTTAAACATTATGCGAGGAAAACACGTGTGCCTTTAATTAGAGCATATTTGCTGTAACTCGCTTATTGCAGAAAATGCAATCTAGACCGACGTTAATGCTAGTCGACAGAACTTTAATTACTAGTTTAGTCTGCAGGAATAGTTAGTTTCTCCATTTTCTAATTGATAACGTAACTACAATTTCTTAATTACGTTTCAGGATGCTTCGAGATATAACTAGCGATGATGATTCAGCCTAATACGTTAATGTATGAGGAAGTTGATGTTGTATTTGCATGCCTGCACGTAAATACTAACGCAGAGCGGATTACATTTTGGTGAGTATATCTTTATAATTCCCCACAAAATGAACACAAATCATACTTACCGTAAAGCTTATTAACATGTGCAGTTGTAAGCTTTGTTTATGATAATGTCACCAGTAAATTCAATAGGTATATCTGATTGATGATTTTCAATGCAACGAGATTATTGAACAACGCTATCGCAAACATTACTGGGCAGAGAACAAATTACGCGAATCTGTTTAACGAGTGTAAATTCAATGGGATATCAGCTGTTTGGTTTCGGAGAATATGACTTTTTTCAAACTAAAATTATAAATTTGATTCTTTATATATCTAGCTTATATTGACATCAATTATTCCTTAATATAAAGAATAATGACTGACATCAAACTTTGGGATCGTTTACCTTTCGATATTAATACACATGCATTCTCCATCTGATATGAAACACACTTACAACCATAACATTGAGGCAGAACATTGTGCCATAGTTTATCAGCTCCAATCGACAACTGTCTTTGAACCAGTTATGTGCGCAGCATAGACTTGAAATCATATTTATGGAACAGCGCATTTTATATCAAGCGACTTGTATAATTATATACGAATACTGACTGATATCACACACACACACATACATACATACATACATACATACATACATACATACATACATACATACATACATACATACATACATACATACATACATACATATGTTTAGTTTATCATAATAGTACCAATTTTCTGTCCACTGGCCCAATGGATCTAATAAGGAAAATAATTATCTTTTGTCTGGGTTTGGTCAACACAATCTCTGTGAATTTGTGTAATTGTTTTTCTCTTCCAGATCCTCTTGCAAATACTAAGACAAGGATTCATTGAGACACATTGTACTGTCTAAACCAGACAACTAAGACTGTAATAGGATTACAATGTCATTGATTGATATGGATTCAGCCTACCTCAACACGACATCGTGGTCAACGCCATTCTTCTCGTCGGCTACAGACGAAAACCATTCTGACATAATGCAGCACGCTGGGTCACCCAATGGAATGCCTCCAATGCCATCATACAATCCTCAAACAAACTTATTCAAGAAGTACGCATTTCCTGTAACGATTGCATTTGGTTTACTTGGAAATTCTATGGTATTTTATGTCTTTACGCATACCAAGCTAAAAAAGACGTCTACCGTGCGGTACCTCGCTGCAGTTGCCGTGACAGACAATGGTTTTCTTCTGACAGCTTTCTTTTATCACCTAGGAGAATATTTCAACTCGACAATTCATCTCAACGTTGGTCCCTGCCAGCTTCTAACCTTCGGAAACCACGTGTTTACGTTTCTTTCTATATGGTACCTTACAGCTGTGTACATAGAAAAATATGTTGGGTTGAATTGTCCTAGGAAGAAGTCAAGAATGTGTACTGTATTCAGAGCAAAATGTGTCACAATCGGTTTGGCAATATGTGGATTAGTGTGTTACTTGTACACTACATGGTTTTTTGGAGTTCGAAACTCTGGGTATGGAAAATTATGTATCATGTGGGACAGGAACGATATCATGCAAGCTTGGATTATATTGACAAAGGTGGATGCAGTTATTGTTTTCATGATTCCATACATAGCAATTGCAATCTTGACGTGCCTTATAGCTATAAAAACATGGCAATACCGTCGAATGACACCAACTGCAAGCGAGCGATTTTTACGTCAACAGAGAGCATATGTTCCTCCAAATAAGGAAGTGAGGACCACTCCATTGTTATTTTTCCTGGCTGTGTGTACCTTTCTGCTGTGTACTCCAAATTGCTTCAACAGGATTCGTGTATTATTTGTACCACCAGAATCAATGCAGCCGACACTTGAAGGTGATGTTTTTCATTATTTAGCATTAGTCCATAACGCGGTCAAGATTCTGGTTTACACTGCAGCCTCAAAGTCTTTTGCAAAGCAGCTTGGACGCTTATTTTGTTCAACTGCTGCTCTTTTCACCTGCAAGCATTCGCGGTCGTCCCCACCTGAAAATGAACTAGCAGGTTTGAACAGTGAAGGAAAAGATCGTTGTACTCACATTACGTCAAAAAACAATGAGAGAGTTCTGTAAAAAAAAAAAAGCTCCAAAACTGTTTTCTGGGTGTGTCCTAATCGGAGAAATGTTCATCGTAACTTATAGTTATGCTGATAAGGACAGTTACTCACAAGCGAGTGAGAGTCAATTTGTACTCTACTTTCTCCTTTCATTTTTTTATTTAACCTTTTAGATTTTTAATTGTCGTAGGTTCAAAAAGAATATGATAAACTTTAAATAACTAAATCATTCGGCCGTTATTAGTTACCTTAGTCGTTATTAGTATTCTTAGTCGTTATGAGTATCTTTCGTCGTCATTAGAACCCTTGGTCGTTATTAGTAACCTTAGTTGACGTTAGTTTCCGAAGAAATAAGCATCGTACTATGGAAAAAAAACTATTGTATATATCAAGTCCTATGCTTGAATCAACATTATTTTGTATAACAAGGCGATGAAAACCAGACAAAAGCAAACAAAAAATAAAACAAAAGGAACTTGCGTTTGAAAGGCTGATTTAAAGCTTGTGGTTTGAAAAACACACTGATACAACTTGGATTGTATATTTATCATCTCAACACTTAATTATGTGTTTCTAGTTTTAAATATTGTCCATTTTAATAATTGTTTCTTGTGTGCAGTACGGCCATAGCAATGAGAAAAATCTTTGTAAACATATTATTACGATTGACGTTAAGGTTATGTTTGTTGTTGTTATTGTAGTAGGGTTTAAAGCCATTCTTCAGCACAAGATAAGCATTAATGGCGGCCATTATAAATGATGGAATAAGAACCCGTTAAAACCCCTGGAAAAGAACCACCGACTCAAGAGGAGCAGCTGACAAGCTTTCTCAAGTAAAGCATACGTTTGTAATTCTCTAGTACCATCTCTCTTATTTTTGTTGATATTAACGTGGAGCAAATTATTTTATCGGTGGGAAAAATAACACTACATCGGTCTCAGACTGAGATAGCGAAAATACATCTTGTGAAAATATATCATTAGCTAAAAATGCTGCAAACATTTTCATGGTATCGAGATCTTTTAAAACTAAACGCTACGCTTGTTTCAATTAAAAGGTTCATATATTTGCGTTCCGAACATGCTTTGTGAAAGT
Source organism: Unio delphinus (assembly GCA_029339505.1). Taxonomy (NCBI): domain Eukaryota; kingdom Metazoa; phylum Mollusca; class Bivalvia; order Unionida; family Unionidae; genus Unio; species Unio delphinus. The sequence continues at coordinate 5,894,616 of JAQISU010000009.1, read as the reverse complement.
GACTCAGCAATGACTATATATAACGAACACAATATATCAGTCTTTGTTATTGGTTCAGGAACATTAAATAATAAAGATGTAATAAAAAATATGGGCATCATTTGTCTTCGCGATCTTTGACTAAATTTCACTAATAGTTGTAATTCAAACTATAAATAGAACGTCTACGTGACTGTAAAATATCCACGACCTTTGGACTCCTTATGGCATGTGCCTCGACTGGCAATTATGAACCGGCATCTACTAATTAGAACGACAGCAGAACGTGCTAGTCAAACTGAGAGGCGTGTCACCTAAGTAACTTAATTCGATTACACCTTTGTGTTCTTCCTGGGATTTTTTTCTCCATTGATTTATAAATAGGATATTTAGGCATGTTACCACAGGTGACATGATCCGCACTGCCATTGCCAAAATATTGCGTCTCCGTTAGTATTATATTTTGCAGGCATCTTGGACTAATGTTTGATATGCTGCATCAATGTCTCATACATACATTCCAAGACTTATACACCTCTTCAGCCGTCTCTATTTACCTGGCCTATTGGGACCATCGTTAAGAGACCTGTTTGTTTTGCTCACATCAGCTCTTAAATGCACTGTACCATGCCATGTTCAGTAGCTTTAGAATCTCTCTCTCTCTCTCTCTCTCTCTCTCTCTCTCTCTCTCTCTCTCTCTCTCTCTCTCTCTCTTTATATATATATATATATATATATATATATATAACTCTTGTGGTAGAATCCCCGATGTCAACCATATACACTGATGATTGAGATTGCTTATGGTATCCTAGCTACAGCTGTTGTACATCAATTTTTTATTACTGTTATTATTATTATTATTTTCATTGTTGTTATTTATTAATATTATTATTATTATTATTATTATTATTATTATTATTATTATTATTATTATTATTGTTGTTGTTGTTGTTGTTGTTAGTATTATTATTATAATTACAGCTGTGGTCAGACCGCTACATACAAGGCCCTTTAAATCCAATAAAGCTTTTGTAAAGGTATAACTGAAAAAATCTTTATGATATGTATTGCTTTATACTACACATATATACAGTCTACCTTCCAGACCTGTTTGCCGATTTGTTCCATGACAAAGTACAAACCATTAGACATAAGCTTGATAATACAGAATTTCAGCTGCAACTGTTATCAGCATTTGGATGTCTCCTTGGATTTAGTACGTACAATAGTGATGAAGAGTGCAGGAAAGTCATGGGAATTTGATCCATTTCCAACATCACTGCAACTTGAGTGCTTTTATCAACTATTGACTTCACTATCTGATGTTATTAGTACCTCTTTTTCTCTCTCGTCCTGGGAATTCCCATAAGTTTTAAACCCTGCCATTGTAACGCCTCTGCTGAAGAAATTAATACTCGACCATAACGATTGATAGAACTAATGCCCAGTTTCCAATCTTCCATTCATATAGCAATTCGCAGAGAAAGATGTTCGAACCCAATTTGTATCTCATCTGAAATAAAACAGTCTTTTCAGCAATGTACATAATGCATATCACCCTTTCCATAGTACTGAAACTACTCCACTAAAGGTAGCTAATGACATTCATTTTGCTTTGGATAGCGAAAGTTTTACAGTCCTCGCCCTCCTTGATTTATCTGCAGTGTTTGACACAATAGACCATGAGATATTACTTAACCGTATCTAGCATGTATTTGGCATTCATGATGCAACCTTACTGAGGGTCAAGGTCTACTTAATTAACAGGACACAACCTATGTCCGCAAACACTCCAGCCCAATTGATCCATATTGTATTGCTCCACACGGGTCTGTTCTTGGTCATGTTCTCATCATTCTATGCGATCTCAAGTGTCATATATCATCAACCAGTGTCTCACTAATGTTACGCTGATGACACCCAAATTTACAAATCTAGCCACCCAACTGACTTGTATGCTATCATCAATGGAGGTAAGATATCTATTGCTGATGTGAAATCATGGATGACATGTAACAAGCTGCAGATTAATGATGTTAAAGCTGCTGTCATTCTTCTCAAAACACATAGAAGCTGTCATTCACATCATGTACCTCAAATAATAAATTTCAGCAACACGAATATTAAATTCACATAGTCAGTACGAAACCTTGGTGTTACTCTCGACAGTAAGCTCAGATTCCATCAACATATCATGAACATATACAAGGCTGCATGTCTTGAGCTGAGACGCAACATCTTCATTCGCACGAGTCTTTCAGTTGATGCAATTAAAACACGTGCGTATTGATTAAAACGTTCAAGAGTGGAATATTGTAACTTAATATATAGTCCAGAACCTTCAATGAGTTCAAAACAGCTGCTCGGATCATCATAAGAGTATCATCGTGATCAAAAGAGAGAGAGAGAGAGAGAGAGAGAGAGAGAGAGAGAGAGAGAGAGAGAGAGAGAGAGAGAGAGCTCTGTACGCTACATTTGTTATCCTTTCCATCTAGAATCAAACTAAAAAAATTACTATGTGTTACGTTTCACTGACGGACTCCAGTCCAACATACCTTTCCGGCCTCACCCATGTTTACACACCAGCTATAATCTTACTCTCCTCTTCTGCCAATCGAAATCATATGGACAAGGGTTTTTATATATTTTTTTTAAAAAATTTTTTTAGGCATACCAGGGTCTAGCACTGTGGTACGAACTGCCGAACTATACTTAGACACAAAGACACATTTACGAGTGCTCTTAAAACTCACCTGATTCGACTGCAATAATAAACTTAAAAATCTCATAATGTTTCCCACCTTTATTATTTTCAGCATGTTTTATGTTTTCCTATGTCACGGTGTTTGTGGTTTTTGTAATCATAACATTATATTTTTGTTATATTATGGGTGTTTTCTAATGTTTTAAAGCACTTAGAGCTTCTAATGATTAGGCGCTATACAAATGCATTATTATTATTATTATTATTATTATTATTATTATTATTATTTACTATATATATTGCGTGCATGTGAAGTGTGGCTGCTTGTTTAGGTCTATTTACTATGTAATTAGTTATACAAATAGGTTATTATGTAAAATATTTGTACTGTAATTGTATGGCTTTTAGAACAGATGTAGCTTGAACTCACCAGGTGGTTATTTTGAATTTTCTGTTTAACAGCTAGAGATTGTTTAACTGCATTATAAAAATCTAAGGTTGACAATGACTTTAAGGAACGAAATTATTATGCTGTAAAACAAGTCAATATTCTTTAATTTTCAAAAGTACCTAGGACATAAACACGTATATATATATATATATATATATATATATATATATATATATATATATATATATATATATATATATATATCGTAAACCTCATTTGGCTGATGAGTCAAAAACAATATGTACATAATAGATCGCGGCTAAACGAAACATTATGTTCATGCATTTAGGAATAGTTTTACCTTGACGGGTACTCATTAGGGTGGAATTCGTGTTAAAGTCTCACAAATATCCAGTCTTGAATTTTATGGCTGACCAATGAGTATGCATCGGTCTAGAGGCTTCATTTTGAGCATGTGTGAACCAAAGACCGGTAATGGTGACACTTGTGTTCATTAATGACTGTGTTGTTATGTGAAATAATATTGATGTAAGCAATTTCATTCGTATGACTTTAATTATTTTCATTCTGTAACAAATATTGCTGCTTTCTACATCTGTGAATTCCTGTCTTTTAGAGTGAGATTTCATATCTGCCTAGTGGGATAAGACTCCGGTTTTGGAGGATAAGCGTAATATATTGTCAAATCTATATGCGGATTATGAAGGTATTATATCAAAGAAATTACAACGGTATTGTCCAAAGAGGACAATGAAACTTTCTCATTAGACGATGATAATTGTGATTTGTATTGTAAATATGCTGAATATGACTCCGTAATAAATTATATATAAGCCTTAAAAAATGCATCTGTATATATGTAACTGTAATTGTATTCGGCCATTTTGAATTGACGTTCTTGTGTGATATGCTGCTGGTTAAGCAACGCCCAGTTCTGAAAACGCAAAGGAACATGAGGGGGAAAAATGTAATTTTTAACATAACATAACAGGTACAATTGGCGGTTAGGGTGAACCCAGTTGCGAAATCAGCATATCATTTATAATCATGGTAAACGGTGTAGGTTTGCTTCTTTCTCTTTTCTCTTATTTAAAATGCATAATTTATATCTAGTATTGGTCTTTGCAATTGTATCGCAAGACAATTAATAATTAGTATTGCTCATTGGATTTGTATCGCAAATAAAGATTCATGTGGTGCGATTCATGTATATTAAGTCAAACATTCTTCAATGATCTTTATTTATTATAGCGTTATGTATACCAATAGATTTACCTATCATTAACAGTGCAAATGTTTTAATATACGCACTGTACCTATAAGTATAGCTTACTACTGAAAATTGCCGGAAAATGATAATCCTTTTTTATGTATTGTCTGCATGTGGTATTTTTTGTTAAATTGTAGGTGTTAATAATTAAGCTTTAGTGGTAACAATCATTTACAAATCATTTCATGTAAATGTATATTTTCAAATAAAGGCTCACGGAAAATAACGTTAAGTGCTAGCTTTTGTTTTAGAATTAGGTCAATATATTGCATATTTTATTTCAAATATATGGTCGTAATTCTTTCTTGTCAAAACTTGAAGTAGCTCTTTATTTGCTACTGTTTCATTAACCTGCGCCCATACAATGCAAACCCACTCAAAAAGCAAACCCACACTATACATACATACATACATACATACATACATACATACATACATACATACATACATACATACATACATACATACATACATACATACATACATACATATAGGGCCGACGCTTCCGCTAGGCCAAATAGACAATCCCCAAGGGCGCTGGGCTAAGGGATTATTTCATTATGGGCGTATGGGGGAGGGCGGGGGTGAAAGGGGGCGCATGATATCTGATCTCGCCTAGGGCGCTAAAATGATCTATGATCTGCACTGGCGTTGTATATATATATATATATATATATATATATATATATATATATATATATATATATATATATATATATATATATATATATATGTGTGTGTGTGTGTGTGTGTGTGTGTGTGTGTGTGTGTATGTGTGTTTGTGTTTGTGTGCGTATATGTTTGTGTGTTTATAATCCTATATATCATATAATAAAATATATTCTAAGTTTTATTATTTTGATTTTCTCATATTCATAGATGAGATTACCAGCAACATGAACATTATTTGAGTCAACTACCCCTGCTATCACAACTACGTCTATAGTAATAATAATAATCATCACAGTAATACAAATTATAACCATACTAGTAAAGGATGAAAGTTTTAGCATTGCAGAAGCAGAGAGCAGCCCAGACTCACGCATGAATCATTTCCATATGGCGATGAACTCAACTGGTTAAAGTGAATTACCCGATGACTACAATTATCAGAACGGGAAAAACACAGATACAGAGAGAGAGAGAGAGAGAGAGAGAGAGAGAGAGAAGGCGGGCAGAAGTCTCGAACCTTTCTCGCGAAGAAAATATTTTTTCTTCTTTATTGACAGAAAACGTCGACTTTAGATGGGTTGCGTATATAACACATTGAAAGTCAATGGTAATAAATGGTTCGATTGATATTAATTATACTAACAGATACTCATAATTCCTTGAGAAGAAGTGCAAGGTCTATGAAGCAGTCTCTCCGCCTTTTAAAATGTCGGTTGGTACCAGAGAGGCTTGAAAATATTGAAAATACACATAGCATGTACAAGTTTATAATTCAATTAGTATACGCAAAGGGTTTAGGATGGCATGGTATGTTATACTCATAAGTAATTAACAATGTTAAGCAATACGAGCTAACATATCTCGTTTCGTAAACTGATTAAGTTTATATGGACGTGAGTGGTGATAAAAAATATATGCTTCTTGATGAAGTACAAACTCGCTGTTAGCGTAGAAACCCGAAGGTTTGTTCCATAGTTATTTGTTTGCTTGTTTGACATACTTAGTAAACTAATTTAGTTGTACCTGTCCATATTTAATCAAAATAAATTACCGTACCTAGATAAATCCAGAATGTGACCCATTGTTTACCGCGGCGTTATCTAAAATCTCAGTTGATTCCTGCCTCAGGAGTATGTGGCCGCGTCAGTAATACATCGCACATCATACTTGCATAATAGTGTTTGACTAACGTTAATCAACATTCGACAGTGGTGTTATATTCTCGCTAGTAGCAGGCTTTTCACCAACTATTTGCAGTACATTTTGGTTTTCACTGTGCGCTAGCTTAGCAGAGGTACTACGTTTCCCGTGGCTGTATTGAGTGCCATTCTGACAGCGGTTTCCACGATGCCCAAACGCAGCAGATGTTTCAACGTCGTCTCCAGCAGTGACGATTAACCCAGGTATTCCAGCAGGGGTGGAAATATTGCAACGGTTTTGGAGTAGTCGGTGATAACGAGGACCGACAGTGTTATTTCCACTCTCCTTGGTTAGCACTATTTCATTTGGTCTTCCATTACGTGCGACCTCTGTAATCGCAATGTTTTTTCCACAATTCTTTTCGGCTGACGATCGTACTTTTGTAACTTACTTTGACTCATTGTAACATCTACGTGGTTGCATATCGCGTTTATTGTAAGGTATTCCATCTATTACATATTTGCCACAGCCGTGTCTACGAAATTAAATTAATTCGCCTACCAAGCCCGGAAAATGCAGAGTTTTTTGACCGAATATATAACAACAACATATCCATACTCATCCATAATCATCAACATCCATGTCTGTCTTATTTACATGGGCATATATATATATATATATATATATATATATATATATATATATATATATATATATATATATATATATAGATATATATATATATATATGTGTGTGTGTGTGTGTGTGTCTATGACCAATTGCCTACATACGTCAAGACATTCCAGTGAGAATGTTGTAGAATCATTTTTCAGGACTCTAGAATCATGTGTTAACGTTCTATTAACACACATATGTGACATCAGTACGTGATGCGCACGTGGGACTTGATTCTGCTTAAAACTCAGCTGGATTTATTCGGATGGTTGCTGATAGCCATTACGACTCAATGATACCTCAGACACTGACCAAAGTTTTAAAAAATGAATTTAATATTTTGTTTGCGAGTTTAATCGATTTATCACATGGCACTCAAATACATGTCGTGTAGCAGAATCTGTACGTAAATAGCCCAGACACTGAAACGTAAACTGAATAGTTAGCCATTAACACCAATGCGAACGTACAGTGACCGCCACCCTGCACACAATCATGTAGTAATTTTCGTCTGTAAGAGACCTTGTGAGCACGGGCATCTGGAGCGACAGTTTTGACAATTTACCCTTTCCATATGACTGTAGACGCCGCTGAAGTTACATTTACACATAAATATTCTTTTGCGGATCATAAATGTGTGCATATTTACCAGCGTGGACCGCAATCGGACCGTACAAATCTCAGTCCGTTTCCCGCGGTTATATTGTAATCATTGTCTGGTACCAAATTATTTAGTCCTGCTGACACGAAAGCATTGACGCTTGCATGCATTTCGTAGGTGCTTGGTAGTGCCAATGAAGTCATCAGTCGTTTCTCTAGCCGAACCTGTGTTCGTGCTAACGTCAATGTTAGCAATGTAAACAGAACAGGTGTTGCCCGGTTAATGGTGATCGAGGCGAACTAGTTCTTATGGATACTAATTTAGACAATATATCTTTCATTTCAGACCAATTAGTGGTGGGGAGATTTGCTAGTCTTCGCAGCAACTAAATCTTTACAAACACAAAGTCATTGAGCCAAATATTTTAGCAAGTAAAATACCATCTTTGCGGACCATTCGGGGCAAGTTTACAAAACAAAAATCTTTAGTATGTTCAACATAATATTTGCAAGACATGCTGTATACAGGAGCAGGTACATTTACTATTCCTACCTGAGAAAAGCTGTATCAACGAGTGTACTTCATTAGCGTGATTGTTAGAACCATTGCAGAAAATTGCACAGAAAACTAGTGGTCTGCCTCTTCATTTACATATTAACGGCCAGTGTTTCGTTGCGAGAGTCAAATACATAACCATCCTAATTTTTCAATTAATATTTGTCTCGGCTTAGAATGTTACTGTAACGTAGAAGTGTAGCAACACCCGCAGCGTAGGTACTACCGTTACTAGATCGCCCGGAGACACCTTCGGGATGTATGCTACATTGTGTACTAGCCACTATGTTATTACTGTGAGCTTGCTCGTGGTTGGTTTGTACGCTCAGCTAACTGCCAGAAACAGCGTCACATATAAAATTTAGCGCGATGTTCCATGTACTGTTAATGATATGAGCAGCCTCCCCAACCTTCAACCCAACCAAAGCACGACTTGTAGTGGATATTTCAATGGCAAAACGTTATGTTGCCCTGTTGTAATCACAATCTTGTAATCCTGTCACGTGATATATTTATGCAACGTTGAAATCGTGCATTCTCTTCTCTGAGATTCATAAGAAGTGTGATCGTGACACTTTATGCCCGGTCTCTAATTAATCAGCTGTGGCAAACACGCTATCGAGACATATCGCGCCTGCAGACCCAAAGATATTCAGCATATTTACTTTCCCATGTCAGTTTTTTCCACCTGTGTCAGAGGGATCTAGGAGAACTAGGAGGGGATTACCTGACTTATAAAATAAACCTAGTCAGAATCAATCTTCTTTATCTGCTGTTTCCCGGTTAACTCGAGATGAACCTTCATATTCTACTGGTCGCACGATTTCGATGTTCTTCCTGATAGTAAACATCGACGTCTGCTCATCAATTCACGCAAGATAAACTCACTCGGGTAGTAAAGAATCTCTTTGCTTGCTTGATAGTTAACAAATGTTTAGATTGAGTGCTCCCTCACTGCCACGGTTGCGCGCGTTGCTTTCTCAAGGTCTTCTTTTATTTTTGTTTTGCTATCCCGACATTCATGTATTACACGGTGTCCGAGATATCACCTAGGAGTTGCTGTAGCGGTAGCAGTGTCTTTGTTGGGCTTATTTCGTGGGGAAAATGTTTATTGTGAATCAAACTGTGAGAACTTTACTGGCTATTGGACGTAATTGTAAATGTTGTTTGACGGCATCTCTGTAATATTGCACAACGCTCTTTTGCTAGTCGCTCTGTCAGGTCGCTTGTGCACAGCAAAAGACATTTAATTTTTGAAACGATTTGTCTATTTTATATCCCCAGAGCACCATGTTGAATAAATATTTTTGAGCATGTGTGAATCCACCCAGTTGAATACCATTCATATATTATCGCTCTCCCTGAAAATCTATGGGATCTGAGTGTATGCTTTCACGGTTAGATTTGGTCGGTTATTTTAGTGCTGCTTTGAGAAAATATTGTTAGTGTTAGATTGTTTCTTCACTTTAACATTGTCTTGCACAATTAGGTTATTAATCGAGGAATGGTTCATCATTAACGTCGCTGATGAATTCAACAATGTCTGTTTCAGTGGCAATGTCATTCTAGCATTCTCATAACTGATCACCATCGACCGCTAGTGGCCTGAGCGAACGACATGCACGATGGTTAATAGCAAAAATAGCAATGAAATGCAATTTATTGATTGGATGATATATCAATTGGAATGCTACTACTCTATAATGGAATCAATTTATTACAGTCCTATAGGTTATTCTAAAGGCACAGCCAAATTAGCGAGTCCCGCTTGTCTGACACAGATATTGCCAAATATTGGTTGTTTCGAAAAGACATATTATGTATCGCTCCAAAATATTCCACGTTGGCTGTTTCACGTCAGAACACCAAACAACGTTTATGTGTGACCATACGTGCTGCAGGTGGGCCCGCGTAGAGTGTTCCTAGGAGATGTATGTGTATATGTATGGGTACAGATTCATCCCCGACATTTCAGTGCGATCAAGCCGTCTTTTAACGATTAATAGTATATTTATGGAACAAGTGTTTGGACAGGAAATGTTGCGAAGTGCACGGTCACGCGAATGTTGAGCAACATTTCACAATAAACACGATCAGGCAAAACACCGCAATTAACCCCCCCCCCCAAAAAAAAAAAAAAAAGTACCATCAGTGCGATTCTCTGCTAATGTGACCGATTGTCTTGAATCAATATTGAACTAATTTATAGAGATATTTATATCTGCTTGGATAACTAAAAGCTTTAAGGTAGAACGAAAAGCACTATTGATCCTAACTGGAATTTTACAACGCACATAATTTCACACGCGACCCTTCTAGATGGACCAGAGTCCCAAGTGGTTTTATCCGTGTGGAATTGTATGAGATACCCGTTGATTACATGTACCAACCGCATGACTATTAAAAAAGGGTCGCTCAGCAGCGTACAACGCGCTATTAATTCGATCACCACAAAATGCAGATTAGCTCGAGGATATGGCATTGATAACCTCATTGATTATCAATAGGATCTGTGGGAATTTTCTGGAATCACCTAATGGGTAATCCCGTTACATTTCAACGTTATATTTACTGCAATGAGTGTGTTATCAATGTTACCGTTCAATTATATAAGGTATGGTTGGGTCAAATTTATCTTCGCGGCACTGTCCTTGATGTCGACAATTGCTGAGTCAATAAGACAACTTTTTTCGCGAGTAAATCTGTGATTTGTTGCTAAATTGACTCCAAACACAGCAATATTTACAGGATCTGACTATAGGATAATATTGTCAATAATCCAGACGCTTCGTAACGTTGATATGGATATTCGCTGTGATATGGGTAATCCCTATAGTTAGCTTAGCAGTCAAATGTGGGAAGATTCTACGGTAATAAGAGGTTGATGCTGATCTACGCAAACAATAACTACAACTGATTCTTAAACATCCATGTGAGAAATTAAATTGTTTTTCTTTGGCAACCGTACAAATCTCAAATCAGATAATAAAACAACAAAAGTTTTTTTTATTCCCATTTGCATAGATTCGATCGCACTTCACTGATATGTTCTTACGTACATCAGTCGCAAATACGTTATTGTATCCCATCACAATGATCTCGGCATTGTGATTGTTGCCAATAAAGCTGAGTTTATTACTGGCGTATTCTTGCAAGAACCACCGTGGCCGTCCAGATACACGAATCCTACCAATGGCGTTGTTGACAACTGTGCTAAATTTCTCGCAGATAGATATTCGCACTCCATGAGAGATATCCGATCCTTACGTATGCAAACAACAAGTATCATAATTCAGTATAATGTAGGTATTCGCAGTCTTTGTGGAAAAATAACCTCTTCGGTCAAATTGTCAGTAGTTATTATTACACACACAGATATAGGAGCAGAGAGGGCGAACAGACTTTACTCGATCGTCATTTGCCTTAAATAGAACCTTCCTACTAAAATATAAAAAAAATCTTAAACAAAAGCCCCCTAATGTACCGAGATTTTTACCTAAATTTTATGCAGGCGGTTTATCCCGCTGACGACCAAACTGGAGTCACGCCCTCTCTGCTGCTACAAATTAGCCAAATATTTTATCGATACATGTAATTAAATCATTATATATATATATATATATATATATATATATATATATATATATATATATATATATATATATATATATATAATCGTTGATACGCCCATAGAAAACATGTAATTAAATCAACGAAGTAAATAAATGTCGTATAGTCATGTTAACGCAACTCTGACTCAAGGTCAGATAATACAATCACAATCAAAAAATGCATTTCAATGTGGGGCAAATATAACGTTAAAGAAAAACAAATGAGTGGTGGTCCAAACAAAATATCGTTAACCGGTAATCAGCTTAAACGTTTCAATAAAGCTCTGGTAACAAAAACTGGAATTCAACTTGAATTTTCTCTAAGTGCCATCAAAGATATGATTAAATCAGGAGGTATATTTCCACTTCTTGCAGTAATACCAGCATTAATAGCTGCGGCCGAACCTACAGTTGCAAAAGCAGCAGCGATATGTACTTTTAGAACTGCCGCTGGAATGGCATTAAAGAAAGCAACAGGAAAGGGGTAAACAAAAAGGGGCGCGGTCTCAGACTTCTGGGAACTTATTTATGAAAAGGACTGAGACTTCCAGGAATATAATAACACCGATGTCAAATTTTGATCTGAAAACTGCTGCTAAAAAATTAAACATAAAACATTTTAGAGGATTTTTCATGCGCATTCAATTACCGGAACAATCAGATCACGCTGAAACCGGTATATTCAATCTCGATTCGAATTCCGGTCCAGGAACTCGCTGGGTTGCATATGCGACTGATCCACGTGAAATTGTTTATTATGATTCGTACGGATTATCACCATGAATTTTTAAATTATATTAATCAATTACTTGTCAGAACTTAGTATTCAACGTTACCAACACAGACAATGACAGATCCACCGATATGTGGTCTTGAATCCGTCGCTGTACTTGATGCGATATCAAAATCAACTAAACCACCTCATAACGTTGTACACGAATACAAGTAATCGTTGGCCAGGTATTTAAAAACGTACAAATATATAATGGTTGATCTTTACGGAAGATCCTTGAGTGACAGAAAAAAAAAACGATAAAGATATCGACGCATCAAAATATGCAACTAAAGATGACCTTGCTGATATTATGAACCTAGTTGGGGTTGACCGAGATGAAGTTGTTATTTTTCAGGACAAACACGGTGTTTTGAAAACAAGTAATATTAGGTGGAATGATATAGTTCATAGGGTTCTTCGCGCTGCTATGGATAATATTCCGGTATTTACCGACAGCGGAAAAATAAGAGATTCAGATATATCGATAAAATATATCAGAAGTGAAATTATAATAAAATGTTTAAAAACGATTATCAACCTCAGGTGGTGTATTAACAGAAGAACGTTCCATGAACGGAAAAAAAATAACTGTCTTGAGAGATCCAACATCAGTTAAAGATGAAGAAACAAAAAGATACGTTGACACTGTTGATGGTAAATTATCTACGTTAAAAACCGAACATGATTCCGTTAGTGGTAAACTATCCACGTTAAAAACCGAATACGAAACTCACATAAACGATCACAATACCGTAGACGGAAAATTATCTACGTTGACAGCCGAGTATGACGTTCACGTAAGCGCATTTACAGGTCTCCGTAGAAATTTAAGACAGATCGATGAAATTGCAGATGAATTCTTCGGAAAACCAATAATCGTTGATACGAAACTTTCTGATATTAAAACTAACATCGATACGATTAAGAAAACAACGGAAGATATTGTAAGTGATATTCTTGATATTAACAATAAAATTGATCCCCTTGAAACATATCAAGGTAAAATTCTCCACAGGCGGATTAACAACGTCTTGTACACAATATCATCAGGATCAACAACAACAACAACATAATAATACTATCAAACATACCGCAAAAGTTACGGGCGTGTACAGATTGTCTGTGTTTAGTAGTGCAAAATTCGAGATATTTACCACGTATCCATAGCGTCACTCAACAGACACGTTTTCTGGAACCGTATCCTTTATATTAAACCGTGGAGACGAAGAAACATTTATCCTGGTTGCATCCGAGAACAAAATTAACTGCAGCAACGATCATGTAGTGTGTGGAATTTATCGATGAAACACCTTAACTGATTACATCGCAAATAATATGGACTACAGATACAATCAAGCACGTGAGTGGCAAGATAAATTAAAATTTATCGTTGATAATTACACGATAAAATTAAAACAATATCACAGACGTTTAATTGTCATTGACATAATTGTACTCTCAGTCTGCGCGATTGTTGCTGGAGCAGGTCTTTTATTATCCGCGGTAACAATGACATCACCTGCGATCATAACGATCTGTGTTTCAGCGTCAACTGCGATCGCTGAAGTTTTTATTATAATCGCAAAAAAATATCGACGTGCACGAATGAAAAATTATCCGATTATGTGGCGACGTTACACGCGGAAACGGCGACGTATTCTAAACTATCTCAGTTAATATCTGAAAGCCTCAACAATGGTTCAATATCGGATTCTGAATTCGCATTAATGACTTAAATATTCCCCGAAGCAATGACTGTATTACGATTCAGGTTGTTACTGAGGCCGAATTCAGGCTAGTATCGGAAATTTTGTGATAAAATACGCGATTTTTCATTATTGTCTGGCAGACAAAAAATCGCTTTTTGCCACGCCTATATTCATGTGACCTCTACGTTGACCTCTCCCGAAGATTAAGACTTTTAGCCATGCGCAAACACTGTTTAAAAAACTAATGGCGTTCGCAACTATATCGAATGTGAAGACTTAGATTTTTAAAGGAGGGTGAAAAAGCTCTCTGAGTCAATTATGGCAGCACACGCATATGTATTGGTGACCAGCATGAAAGATGGAATAAAATGAAGTCCACTTTGAGCCTGAAAACTAATCCAGAGGTCGCCAAATTCTTGCTGGATAGGTGAGTCTAAATTTTGCAATGAACAGTCAATATTTATACCACTATTTTAGTTCTGTATTGTTAATTCTTTATCAAAACTCACAAAATAACATATTTTTTATAAACTGGCATTATTCCATTTAGCTTGAAATAAAATGGCATAGCCCTGCAACAATATCGCTAAAAGGTTGAAACCTGCATGTACGCCATGACATGTATATACCGCTGTTTTTTGAGGTCACCAAAGGGGTATTAATGATCATATTCATTTTCGCACCCAACCATAATACTTTATTTAGAGGCAAGCAGTCACTACTGTGTTTTTAATAAAAAATTATATATAATGTAAATGGTTATGACTGTAAATTAAAGTAATGTAATACAGTTAAGTATATTTTATGCATACTATTATTTGTAAAGTATATATAATTATTGCCTAATGAAACATTTATTTTCTATTGCTATGTTAGTTATGAATTGAATGGCAGCGCAAGGAAAACATCAGAAACAGAGAGGAATATCACAGAAGACATGGCAGCAACTTCAACACCTGGGCCAACAATTCATAGGATACAAATTCCTGCTTTGTCTGATATAACCACATCAGAATCAAATATGGCATCTGTGTAAGTATTACTACATTTTAATAAATTTTATGTATATCTACTTGTTTACAAATATTTTGGTAGATGCACATCTAAAAAGACTAAGGAATGTATGTATTACCTGGAAATGCATCATTCTATATTAGTTGAATATTTTGCAGTTGGTAGCTATTGTATATTTTGTTAAAATATGGTTTGTTTTATTTAGAATAATATTTGTTTTGTAAATTGTTTGTTGGCAAATGTCTTTTTTAGTTATTGATATGTTCCTCGTCATGCTGTTTGTATTTTAGTTAAATGGCCTCAAGAGAGAATTCCCTTTAAATAAATCATTATTTTTAGTATTATTATTATTATTATTATTATTATTATTATTATTATTATTATTATTATTATTATTATTATTATTAATTATTTCTTGAAGCATTATCATTCCCATCATAATAACCAAGAAACATGATAATGCTTTCTTTTGATACAAAACTAAAGATTTCCAAGTTCAACATTAGTATTTACACATTTCAAATTTTTTTTTAAAGAAATTCAGTCTTGTCTAAAGTTGAAAAAACTTCAGGAGAAGGAAAGTGGAAAAGTCTAAAAGTTTTATCAACCCATTTGAGAAAGTATACTAAAAAAAATAATTGTGATACATACGTAAAAGGGGAATATTTGTGTTAAGCATACTAAAAACAACAACCATTATGATACATGCGTGATATATCTAACTAAACTAAATGTAATTGCATAATATATATATATATATATATATATATATATATATATATATATATATATATATATATATATATATATATGCGTGTGTGTGTGTGTGTGTGTGTGTGTGTGTAGTATTGGTATTTGTGGATGGTATTTGTGCATAAACCAGACGGCTGCTCCCACAAAATCTTTTGGTGGACTATCTGTTATATTAAATACATAATATTATTAATCTTTGATATTTTCTGTGTGGATTAAATATAGGCTGTTCTTCAGAATGAGGAGGGAAATCGCATGCACGCAGATGGGTGTGTGTAGAAAATATGTATGCATGTGTACAGGGAGGGAGGGGTCAAGCTTTGCCCGATTTTTGTGCACATGCCCATTGTTGAAATCAGATTTTGTTTCCGGATTGTTTAGTCATTTGCTTGCATTCAAAATCACACCGGTCTGAGCTATACCCAGACAGGTGAACATTTGGAAAAGTAGGGTAAATTTGGGATTGGAGGTAAACAGTTTCCAGGAGGAAAATGATGGGTCAAAAGAAGAAAAAATTCCAACGCTTACTCTTATGCAGATGCCGAATGGTGTTTCCAGAACACCTAGTCATATATCTAAGCAAACAAATCTTGGAAGCAGATGTATTTCGATGCATTCAAAATTAGCCCACAAATGCGTTCCCTACCTCCATTTCAGGTGACAAGGAAAAAAATTGTTGGGGTGGCATGAGTTGATTATTCTCTGCCTGTATAATGCTACTGTACATTGGCAACAGATTTATGGGGATGTATAAATTTTAAATAGTTTTCTGTATCTGAATCTATTTATTTATATAGTCATTTTAGTTTGTTTCAGAAGTACAGTAGAACTGGAGAATTTCCAGAAGTTTGATTTTATTGTATGCCTCCAAAGGACATTGATATAAGCCATCAGCTTTCAGAGCTAGGAATCTGTTGACAGCTCTTGATCATAACAATCATATTGACAGAGATGTGATTGTAAACACAGATGGAACAATAAGGTACTAAACTTTATTCTTGTTTGTTAACGTAATAATTCATTTTTGTTAAAATATTAATGCTTTACATGAAAGTTGATAAACCATAGGTTTGTGGTAAATTTTAATCTTTTATAGAAGAAATTTTTTAAATAAATTTCATAAACCAATTTTGGTTAGAATTAGTCTAACATAATTAGAAAATTCTGTAAATAATCTTGACATTTTTATGATATATGGGTAACATACAGGTTTGCTATGTTGCCATTTTCATCTGTAGCAAAATTATTTTTAAGCAGTTTTTATTTGAACTTTTGAGAATTAAAATAAATATAAAATTACATTGTCAGTGAAATGTTTGCATTTTCTTGTCAGATACCAAAGGTCATTCAACAAAAAAAGGAGAGATGGTCTACAAACCCAAAGAAAGCTGATCATCAGTACCCGTATATTCCGGAAATAAATATGAAAGTATTGACAATGAGGTGATATCATAGAGTTGGCATTAACCAGCCAGTTGTTTTGGACACAAATGATCCTAGGTGAATATTTGATGTACTTGCTCCAATACCACCACCACCTACAGGAAAGATTGTTACAAAGCAGAAATCTCATTTTAATTTAAAATGATTTAGGCCTTTTAGTCGGGTAACATCTATTGATATCAAATTGTTATGGAGAGACTATTCTAGTGATTGTATGGTAACAAATCATCCCTACCAAAAACCCATATAGATTTTGACAAAGTCTTTCTTTAAGTACCTACCATGAGCCAAAGTCCTACATATGTTTGATTTCCAAGTAGCAGTTTATCTTCAGACCACTGTTGATTATGTTCTTAAAGCTTTTAAAACATGCATTTGAACCAAAAGATGTAAGACCTTTTATAACTTTTCATACCCATTGCATTTATACTTGTCTTATGTATGTTTAGATTGAGGTAAATGCAATGTATTTTGGCCATATGATGTATTTAAAAAAGCACAGATGAAACTATACATTGTAATTCATTTAATCTTAAAGGAGTAACAAGATTAAAATCATGTAATTGCAAGTCGGTATTATTGCATAATAAAGTACCTTTTAACAATTTTATTTTCTTTTTCTAAATGTTTTGTGTAAAATTGCAGTCAGAAACATACTGTACCTATCAATAGACAACACACTGAAGCATTAAAATTGATATGTAACTGAACTGGACCCTTTTTTTCCAAGAAAACCCAACAAAGAACATGTGTTGTGCCATGTGAAAGCATCTTTATTTAACTACACACGTTTTAGATTTATTACAAACATCTAATATTAGGACTGCATATTTATGATTTTATTATTTGCCTAAATACTGATAGCAACGATATGCATTGCTTTAAAGAGTTTTTGCTTATATATATATATATATATATATATATATATATATATATATATATATGTGTGTGTGTGTGTGTGTGTGTGTTCATGAAACTGAGTTAGATCAAAAAACAGCATTGAGCTTAACAACATTGTTTCGAATTCCACAACATAGTATTGTCCCGTATTTCTGACTACATTATTAAATATTTAAGCTAAATCTTCTAACTTAAAATATTTAGACTTTGTTTTAATTAAATTATATATTTTCCTGAATTTATTTGTCCAATTTTTTAAGAATACAATGTAATGAAGTGATTTATCACAGATGCAGCGATGTCTGCCATTACAGGTTCATGTACAGTTTCAAACTGATTTTATAAAGAAAATAATGATGTTAACTTCTGTTTTAAAAAAGGAAGAAATAAATTAGAAATGATCTTCACTGATTATATTTGTTAACAACAAATTACTATTTACATACTGGTGTTGACCCTTCTAGTGGCCTAGTGGAAAGAGCATCCAACTCAGACACACGAGGTTGTGGAGGCCTTGATCCATGGCCAAGTCATACTAAAGACATAAAAATGATATTAACAGCTGCCTCATTTGGTGCTCAGCATTAAGAGGTTAGTGTATGGACTGGTCGTCCTACAGTTAGCATAATGTAACTGGGTGGGATGTCATGCTACATGTCCGTGGCATGATGTCTCAGTGCTAGACATCACTATAAACTGCCACACTGCAAACATCATAGCAATATGACTGAAAATAATTTTCAAGGTATGTTAAAAATCCAAATCACACACACTGTTATAATTTGGAAACAGAATTGGGTATATTTTCGTCACTATACAGTAGGCCAAATTTAATGAACTCGAGCAGTGATATATTGCTGCAAACAGGGGTAATGGTCAGTTAGCAATTAAAACACCCTTGTAAATGTGTAAGAGTTTGTTAGTCTGCGTAGACTAATTGGTATCAGCACTGCATAAATACATTTTGCCTTGGGTTACAACACTGACAGAACTTAATGGGTACATCAAGGAAGGTATAAAGTACAACCAGTCATTTTACATCTGAAAAAATCAAGAGGGCAAAGTTTCTTCGCCTGGTAGTATGACCCCTGCATTCCTGAATTTGATATGTATATCTGAGCCAGTTTTGCACTGTACTTAGTACATTATATATACTATTCAGTATATCTATATATATATATATATATATATATATATATATATATATATATATATATATATATATATATATATATATCTGTGTGTGTGTGTTTTGTGTGTTTGTGTGTGTGTGTGTGTGTGTGTGGTGTGTGTGTGTGAGAACCTAGCTACCCTAATTTTAAAAGAAATGCAAAAGGAAACATACATGGGGGTGGGGGGTGGGCTTAATGCAATATTTGTTTCTATGCAGTAGTTTGTTTAGGTGATGTACTAAAGTTTGGCATTGAGTAAATGGTAATCGCTTGTGTCAAAAGCATAGACACCAAGCACAGGATACTAAAATATCAATGTAATTTCTATAGAACTGTCTAATATTTTGGAATGTGATGTCTGTAATCAATCTTTTATAGTAGTGGTTCACTAGTTTCTCATATAAAAGTCTCTGGGAGACAACGAAAAAGGAAGAACGGAGGCAGAAGTTAAACAGACTGGAGGGGATTGGACTACCAGTACAGAGAAAGATCATACAGATGAGTAGGAACAAAGGAGAGGAGGAAAATCTATTACACTCAGTCAGATGATAAAATAGGCTATAATTTGGTCGAGTTAAAGATGAGTAATAGGGTTTTGATTTGAATTGCATTTGAGAGATGACTGTAATTTAAAGATATTAAATTGTTGTTTATTTTTCTTTCACATTTTGTTTATTCATTAATTTAACTGTCAGCAACTCGGACTGGGGCTCTGAGCATTGCATCTATCACTACTTCACTTCCTCACAAAAAACATGCCGGGGGAGGGGGGAGGTATTTTGTAACAATTTAAATAATATTGGGAGCACCCCACTCAATCTAAATAACATGGGAAACCTCTATATATGCCATAATTATTCTTAGATGATATCCTTCAGTTTTGTATGCCTGACTGTACTCTTGAATTCAGGTTATGTCTGTACATGCACATTTGTACTTAGATAAGTTTAGTACATTTCATAATATATAAGTTAAATTTACATTGTATGCAGTTGTGTACATTCATCTGGGTATTCATATAAAGGATATAATTATTTCTATGGTAAATGAATACATTTTTAAAAAAACAAAATGAAAATTTGATGCTTTTAATTGGTGTCAAGTATATTTGATTTAGTTGTAATAAGACGGCGATGATGCACCAATGTGATATAAGCATTCATTTTAGTCTTAAAATCCTTATTCTGTTTCCTCAGCAATTTTGTTTTACATGTAATTGTAAACTTATAGTTGTACATTTTGTGAAACTGAATGACCTGTAATTACTCATTATTTCTACTATACTTTTCATAATATCATGCATTTGCAAGAACAAAGAAGTCAAAAATCTTAGGTTCTATGCATTTAAAGTTACAGATAAACTGATAAATGTCAGCACAAGAACTATTGCAACAGATTTCCACGAATACAACACCGGTGAAAACAACTATGAGATCAGTAAGCACAACTAATCCTGAATTCAGTATTAATTTTTCAACTGCAATTTCAGCAAAAGAGATTGCAATTGCACAACTACGAGTATATCATAGTTGGCCAAATACAGATCTAAACCATTTGGTGGATTACCTCCAAATAATCCGCATGCAAACAAAAATAAACCAGATGGAACTCCAGATTTCTTTGTTGTTTCTATTCCCACAGGTAGTTATCAGATTGAACAAATCAACGATGAATTTAAGTGCAGAAAAAAAAACAACAACAAAATAAGAATAAAAAAAAACTATTACTTTTCACGAACCAACATTATCATGTGTGATTGAAGTAAAAATCTCCGATTACGTCGTAGATATTTATCGATCATCGATAAAAAGTGTTCTAGGATGGCCTGAAACTCCACTTGATAATGTTCTCAGATTTAACAATAATCCAGATGCTGAAGGCAGGTGTATTTCACCAGAGATTGTAAATATAACCTCAACGAGTGCAGTCACTCTTGTATGTGATGCAATCGATGGTAGTTATCAAACATATATTGGGATATCAAATCAAGCTCAACAAGATACCTTCTTTACACATTTACTCAAATGGTTCCTCCTGGATCCTTGATCGTGCAAGAACCAATCAATTCGTTTTAATCTACGCACGCATAATACATACTGTCAAGAATAAATTTTAAACTCACCGACCAAAGTGGACAATTGATTGATTTACGTGGCGATGTTTTACTGATCAATATCAATGTAAAATCGTAAACGATTTTTTTTTATCATGATTCACAAATTAATCGGATAAATATTATATATATGTACCAGCACGTTAATGTTTCTATATACGACATGGAGACACTTGAAAATGCATTCAAATTATTATTTATACAGTCTTCATTCAACATCGTTGATATAGTCATCGATGAGTTCTGTAATGAAGATTTTTAACTGACGCAAGAACAGTTAGATAGATTGCGGCGAGAACATATTTTTATGTTCACGTGTGACCGAGATCAGATTAAAAACTACATGCATTTCTGCATTAAGCTTGATGAACTTAAAAAAATATTATATTGTTCTAAATAGAAATCTGATTTCAATAAAACTGAATATTTCTTTACAAATTTGATGAAATTTCATTTTTTTTAAAATCCATTTTAGTCAATATAATCGTAAAAAATCTGTCAGATTTTTTATTTTTGTAAGGTGAAAACCCCAGCAACTCTCTAAATGATTTATCGATAAATCGTCATTGTCATCTTTTTGGTCTGTTTTAGTATTTTTTTCGTAGAAATATATCCGATTTTAGTTGATTTCTGAGCAAAACATGGCAAACTTAACGTTTTTTGATAAACCATTTAGATAATCGCTCGGGGTTTCACCCTACAAATATTACCATTTTGATAGAATTTTTATATTATATTTTGACTAAAATGGGTGGAAAAAGGATGAAATTTCATCAACATTTACAAATCTGAATAAATAAGTAGTATACCAGAATAAAGAAAATATTATAACAGAATAAAACAACAGAACTGTAGAGGAATTAATTCCAGATGCCATCGGTAACAACGTTTTATAATACTGAACTTGAGATAACCAGTGTTTTTGATATAACCGACTGGTGTTTTTAGTCCACAATTCCTGATAACACCATCACGATTTGCTTCGTAGTTTGTTATGATAGGATTCCTCACAAACGTTTGCTCCATATTATATATAAATATCTATTTGTTAAAATAATTATTTGCCTTGATCCATACTTTGAAAATCTCATCAGATAATCTTCTGTTTTTTTTTATAATCCTGTCAGTGTTATTATTTTTTTTAATCATAATCATAATATCGTTTTAGTTCTCTGTATCTATTACCACCATATTGCATGCACAATATCTCCTCGTACTCCAAGCACGGTTTCGGTCCTAGACTTCTATCTCGGACACGTTGCAAGTGGATTCCGCAGAATTCGTTTACGCAAAATCTGTTACAAGGAGTAACAGAGCCGATCATCAACCACTTGCAGAGATTCCTTGTTTTAATCATTATATATATGTCATATTTTTTTATTTAAATACTTGTTTTATTTATAATGAAGGGAGAATTTGAGAGATTATCCAAGATCGAGCTTTTTAAAATTAACAATTTAATCTTGACAGAATATTCGCTGTGCCGATGCGAGGACTGGTTGATCTGACAGATCAAACTTTGATCAATAAAATACATGATGCCAAAAGAGAATTTCAGAAAAATGAAGCATCTCATGTATGGTTGACGTTTAATATTATAAGTGACACTAAAAATATAGATGATTCGATGAAGGACAAACAAACAGCGATGATCATTAACTATCTAGACGATAGAATTTTTTTTTAAAAATCAAAATTTATCGTACTATCAGATACAGACCATTGGATTATTCGTGTAAACGTGATCCTGTCCTTCATAACGAAAAAACTGCCATACTGAGTATTGGTTCAAAACCAGGGATGTTGACCGGTATTGATAAACTATATTACGAAAGATCTTATCCTGTAACAGCAGTTATTTATGGGATATATCCGCTTGTGAAACCCAACACTGATAATCTAAAGCCGATGAAATTTTCGAAGATAAATTGTGTGACTGAACGAATAACAACATTTTAGCGTCTCGAATTGTGGGAAGGGTTTAACAGATAACCGACGTAATTTAAAACTTTCGTAGGCCAAAGTAGTCAAAGACAGCGGAGCATCTATCAAAGATGTTGCTGAACTAGGAAAGAAATTAAAATTTCCTATAACAGTAAAAACGATAATAGGTGAGATCTTATACGAATCGAAATATAAATGAAAGGGAGCTTCAATCGAAATTGTTGATCATAATGCGCATGCGTGGACTAATGCAGTAACTGTAGTTTCACGCACGAGGACGGTTACATTCTATAACGGTGATATGTTCACTTTATTAACGAAATAAGTAAAAACGATCCTGTATTCGTGAGGTTGTTTAGTTTTGAAAATGAATCCGAACAGTTTGTAAGACCAAATGATGATATTTATCGAATAGAATCCCTCCCCGAGAAAATGAGAAAATGTACCCCTGACGAAAAATTTCTTTGTGAATGTTTTACTGTTCCATCAGTTGCAGCTCATTTTGCTAGAGAAAGAAATTCCTGGAAACCAACTCTGTTTGATTTTCTTGATGATATAATATTAAGTTGTCTTGAATATGGTCACGGTGGACTGTGGAACCGTAACTACTCACGTAAAGATGTTATCTAGGTTGATATTGTTCCATGTTATCCGGGAAGTTTTCTAGGAAACGGAGAGTGTTCTGGGTATTTGAAAAGATTCGGTCACCCGACACACGAGATGACGCGATAATCAATAAATGGACCATTACCTGATTTTGATATTACCGGATTTGCATGTATCGAAACATTTGCGTTTACAGAAAATCTTCATCCGATTTGTTATATTTGGTTCGGTAGACGTATTTCAGAAAAGAAGTGGGCTCCAATAGTACTGTTACGATATATGCTTGATTGTTTAATGTTGATGTTAATTGTCATTGAAGCGATTATATCATACCGACGTTTGGTTACCACAACAGAAAAAATATTCTGATGAAGAAAATCCTGATAAAACCGACTTTGAAAATAAAATTGCAAAAGATCTTGACAGGACATTAGTAGGTAAATTTATCCAAGGAGGATCATGCGATCATAAACGACATTGTACAAGTTTATCATGGACGAGGCTGAATTAAATTTTGTAATCGCTGATACAATGAAAAGAAGTCGGGATACAGTTTTCTTATCAAATGGAACTAAGTTAGGTACAATTGTGAGTTATATTGATGGTGAATCACCGCAGTATACTCATTTAAGATCTTCGATGCTCGCGTGCGTTGTGATTAATCTGAATATCAATGATAAATAAAACTCCAGAGTTTGCTCTGATAGTAGCTACCGATTCGTTTAATATCAGTAAAAAATATTCAAAATTACTAGACCAACTAAATATCATCAATCATGCACCATGGAGTTCGTGGAGCATAAAAAAAGAAAATATACTCGGTTATTTTGAATCAGCAGATGTTCCAATCGAAGATATTTACCGTAGAAGTAATCAGATATTAAAACAATCGTCTGCATCATTAATATATGATCCCGTAGCTAGACACAAAACGATTTATCTCAATGGACCTGGAGGATCAGGAAAGACGACACGTGCGATTTAACTACTTCAGAGTTCTGATATGCGCGAGAAATGAACCAACGAGAAACACAGTCATGTACTTATCATAAGTTCTTTCGATGAAAGGGAGACAAGTGGACTCCTTATCGAATGGGAGATAAATATATTCCGAAGATCATCGTTTGGGATGAAATATGTACTGTATCATTAGATAATCTGAACATATTTCTTGATTGGTTGTTGACGAAAAACACTGCTGTAATAATATGTGGCAATCATGGTCAACCACCCCCCTTTGTTGGACCTTTATGATCATAGAGCACTTGATTTGACATTGAGGGAGTTAAACACATTTATCAGATTACACCCGAATAATATTCAATGTGAAGTAATGCGTAATATAATTTCAGAAACCTCTTTGAACGACTTTTTGGATACATGGAGACCAAATGATCTGATAGTTGCAAGTAGGAAGATAGTTCGTGACACACTTCAACAAAAGTTGTTTCTGCTACATAAAGGAAAATTCGCAGAGTTCCCGGTTCCATTAGGTTATCGCCCAGCAGATACGCGACGACGGAATATTCTCTTTGATATACCAGGACAGACGGAGAAAACAAAATATCGTGTTGAATGATATAGTTTTAATTGATGTCAATGTTGTTGATCAGGCGTTATCGGATTGGACGCTAGGATACGCAATCACAATACATTCATCTCAAGGATTAACTATTTCTGGTTGTTACGTGCTTAGGCTCGAATAAACTGTAACATAGAAAGAGTGAAAATAACAAGCTTGTAAAAACTTAATAAACTTAATAAACAATTTATTGAGCACAAAATATTTTCCAGAAAAAGACAAATAAACTTACGATTTTAAGAATCAATTCGAAAATTAATCCAAAAATAATGCAAAATATTATCCACTAGAAAAATTGAAAAAGTCCTGGTAAAAAAATGTCCATCGAAGATGGAAGACGAAGTCACGTGATGAGGTCAGTTTTTGGTAACGAAATTTAATGAGCACATTTTTTTTCCAGATAATTAACAAAATAAATCCTCTTAATCCAAAAGAATTGAAATACTTTCCAATACAAGGTAATTTACAATAACTCAAAACGACACACAACTTAGTATTCTAACAGCCCAATTGCTACTAATTATTTCGCTCCAAAACATAATTTATATACCTGTTTTTACGTAAAGAAGAAAGGGGTCACATGATCTTCTAGAATCTTTTAGAACAAATTTACGTTCAAAACGTCTCGTACACACCGTATAACCCAAATAAAAATAGAAAGATGTTTATAACAAAGCTCCATAATGTCCTTGGAATCAACCAATCATTTTAAAAACTTGTTTACAACTCTGACACCAGGTCATAAATGAGATCAACACCTGGTGTTTATTCTTAAGAGTACATGTCATCCCACTTTCTAAAAACAATATATCCCGATGAATAAATCTTAAACTTAAAATGTCAAATTTGAATCTGACAAACAAACAATTTAAATAAAAAAAAATAAATGATCTAAATCAAATACACGTAACATGATACAGTTGTCTGGATTGTGAATGATTATATCGAGTGGTCAAATTTAGTTTATCTTGCGGTAGCATGCGTCAGGAAAATATCTCAGCTACGTAGGATTGTCGTGGATGCGTCAGATACCACTGACAATGTTGACAATGATATTGTAAGAAGAAAATTTTATAGCTATAAACAATGTGATAAAACAAACAAAACGCGATTTTGACGTGAAATTTATCATAACACTGAAACAACAACAGAATAATCACTGTGGAAGATGTAATTGTATAATGCTGTTGCAATACTCGAGTAAAAATCCAAGACAATTTACCGTAGATAGAAAAGATAACGGTCTTGGTCATACACGTGATAATGTGATGTTCACTTGTCTTGAATGTGATCGGCGTAGAGGTGCTAGTTAAGTGAATGTGGTGGTAATTGTGTATCTTCCGGAATAACCTGTAATTGTTCACGTGTAAATCCACGTTGAGGAGCAGTTGAATCTAATCTGTAGATCGTACATCGCTGGATATATTGTGTGTTGTAATACTTCAAATAGGATCTGACGATGACATTACCTAATATTGGCTGCGGTGAAACATTACGCTGTATTGGTGTATATGTCCTTGTAATTGCATTAATTGGTTTCATGGCAGTTGTTCGTGTAACCTCATTGTTTAATTCAGCTATTACACTTGGTAATATTGCAACCCATTCACAAAATCTTGTATTCTGAATGAATTTCTTTGCGTATTGGTGTCTAAATAATCGTTCAGCAAGTGTTCTATTAAATCGTTCTATGATCACTTGATCACGATGAATTTCAGCATGTCCTCGTCATATTTTAACATTATGTCGCTTCATTCATCATGATACTGCACCAAGAAATTCCTTGCCAAGATCGACTTGTAATAGTTATTGCTATCTCAAGGGTCCTTGTCGATAAATACTTCCGAAGGCAGATTCAACTTCGGTAACAGTTTTCGTCGATAATGGTTCTGCTTTTTTATATCTACTTGCAACTTATATATACTTGCAACATCAACAACGGTTAATGCGAATTTAAATGTTACTCTGTGTATACGATCATGAGGTAAAAACATAATATCAGCCTGATAAACTTCATTAGGAATGTTAACATCAAAATGTGCGTACTCGATTCGTTTAGGCGGTGGTAGGTAAATTTGCCATATTGCTTGTCGTGCTAACCACGCTGCGGCGGTAGAGCGTGTGACATTTGCTGCATTAGCGAGTTTATCGACTGTTGCTTTACTTTTCCAGTATCCTCTTGGGCTATAATAAATTGATTCCATTATAATTAATTACCAAGCACCTATTGCTAATTTGGATTTCATCGCAGATTTTACTAACCAATTGGCTAATCTTTCCTTGAGATTTTTATTTTTTATGGAATTCAATGCATAAATCAATTTCACATCTGCGATATGTCGTTGTTCTAGATCTTTACTTTTATAAGCTACATCATGAACGTGACACGCTTTATCGATTGTATTTACCAGATATTCACCGGATTTTGGTTAATCTTGTTCATTAAGTCTGATATCAAGTCGAGTGCCAGGACCAAAGTATTTATATCCTGGAAGATGTTTTATCTCAAGGATATTTGGGCCACGGAGTTCCTGGAAACTTTGACATTAATGTCACCACCGGTTCTTTTTTGAAGCTTTTGGTACAAATGAAAAAAAAATCTGCTACATACAGAACATTTTCCACCGTACGCTTTTCTTTTATTTTTTGTTGTAACCGTAGATAAATCAGTACATGGAGTTTTAACTTTACAGCGCAAACAGTATAAATCCATAATATAATTATACCATGGATGTAATTGATTTTTCAGCGACACGAAAACGAGAACAGGTAAAACATCATACCGCACTACCAAATTCGATCAGAATAATACAAATAGGCCCGTCTGGATCTGATTAAATACAATTATTACTTAATTTGATAATGAGATGGTTGAAATGGAATAAATTGTACTTATTAGCACCATCTGTAGATGATCAGAGATGCTACAAAGTACTTAAGGAATTTAATGAAAACGCACGATTGCTGAGCGGTGATGATATTATTGATATTATAACCGACATTGATGAAGCACCATCTGTCGATGATCTTGATGGATTTGTTAATAATTTAGTGGTGTATGTTGACGTAATGCTAGAAAAACAATCAAATCCGACAAGAATATTTTCTCGAGGAAGACATAGAAATACTGATGTTATTTATGTAACTCAGCGGAATACACAAATTCCAAAAGTAATCACAGATAATTGTAATATTTTAGCTGTATTTAATGGAACACACGCTAAGAAATATTCATCAGACCTGGTGTAGCTGAGATATGGATATAAATAAATTAAAATGCTAACTTAAATTCATTATACGCTTCATGAAAATACTCGTGCATCTCCAATTGTGAATGTTTCACGTCATGAGGAACTTTCAGGTCAAAATCAAACCTTGTTTGAAGAAAATATTCGAATTGGGCTAGTCTTTGGGATTCTTTCTTGGTGTAAGACCTGCCTATTTTGTGATCGCAAAAATCTGTAAAATTTCGGTATTGTCTCGTTTCTCTCTCTCTCTCTCTCTCTGTCTGTCTCTCTCTCTCTCTCTCTCTCTCTCTCTCTCTGTCTGTCTCTCTCTCTCTCTCTCTCTCTCTCTCTCTCTCTCTCTCTCTCATCTATCTAGCAGAGATAAGAGCAGAGTATGTTGAAACGAACAACAGAAGACCTGCATGTGAAATATAAAACATCTATCTATCTATCTTTCTATCTATCTATCTATCTATCTATCTATCTATCTATCTATCTATCTATCTATCTATCTATCTATCTATCTATCTATCTGTCTGTCTGTCTGTCTGTCTGTCTGTCTGTCTGTCTGTCTGTCTGTCTGTCTGTCTGTCTGTCTGTCTGTCTGTCTGTCTGTCTGTCCATCCGTCCGGCAATCCATTCATCCATCGTTCTAGTACAGATCTGTGCAGATAGATTGAAACGAACAACAGAAGACCTGCATGTTAGATATCAAACATTAATCAATTACATAAGCAATATGAAATGACATTTGATCGAGTCGCTTTTCCCCTTTTGTACTTGGAAGCCCTTGTATGCACCCTGTGTTTAGTTAGATGATTTCTCGATATATTTCTTCTGTTTCGATTCACATCTATCATCATTAATATTCGCCTCACCAGGTCTAAAGAAAGCTACAGAAAAGAGTATTAGGTTACTTACAAACCTAATTCTGTTGAACATAGACTGATACTTGTGACAATCCCCTGACTGATAGACACGAACACTTACCAGTGACGCAAATTATTTCAGCCAACCTATTCCTTGAGCTTTCAGGGAAAGCTGGAGGAAAAAAGTATAGCTGAGCATATAATATATTACATTTACAGTTTACTTCAGTGAGCATATAATATTTTAATATATATTAATCGATAGACAGTTCACTTAAATACGTATATAATATCCTAAAACAAATATTTAAAATGAGTAAAGTTGCAAATGGTACAAGCCGAAACCTCTCATGAATATATGTATGTATGTAGATAGATAGATAGATAGATAGATAGATAGATAGATAGATAGATAGATACATATATTCATATATATACATATAGATATAGATACATATATATATACATATATATATACATATCTATACATATCTATACACATACAAATATACATATATATATATATATATATATATATATATATATATATATATATATATATATATATATATATATACATATATATACATATATATATATACATATATATACATATATATGTATATATAGATATATATACATATATATATATATATAGAGAGAGAGAGAGAGAGAGAGAGAGAGAGCAGCAGAGGGGGTGGACAGACCACGTTTTCAAGCAAAAATAAGGCTTCTACGGAGACCGAAACTATTTCAGACAAACCGAAACTATTTCAGAGAGGCTAGGGGGTGAACAGACCAAGTTTTCAAGTAAAAATAAGGCTTCTACGGAGACCGAAACTATTTCAGACAAACCGAAATTATTTCAGAGAAGGGGGTGAACAGACTAACTTTTTAGATAAATATCTCGTAAGCGATTTTGTTTAAAACCGAAACAAAAAAAATCTTACGGATAGTGGTCACAAACACAGGGGCTGCGACACTACAACGTTCCAAGGCGACGTTTTATAAGCGGTCCTGTCGTTAATAATAAAAAAAATAATCTTACAACGATGTTGTCATTCACCCCCTCTGCTGCTGGAACTTTTAGTTCTGGGTTAATAATTTTTTTACGATGAAAATCTCTAAGATTTCACAAACAGACTAATTTGTAAAACCTCACCTTGTAGATCAATCAGATTATTGGACTGGTCAGTGAGTTTGAAATTAATTCTGGTTAGCGAATCATTATGACACCGTATATAGACTGGATTAACCGGAGACTCAATTATTAAAAATCCTGGAGGGGCTATTGGTGCAAATGAGTATAAAATATATCCTTGCTGAGCTTGATTTGATCGTTCGAGATTAATTTGATAGCTTCTTTCGATAACATCGCATACTAAATTGAGCGCAATCACCGAGGATATATTCACGTAGAACGGAGCAATATGTCTGCCGCCAACGTCTGGTTCATTATTATGTTTGAGGATTTTTATTTCCGATGATGCTGTTTTTCTCCATGCATCATGAATTATTTTAAAACCAACATCGATGTTGTCACTGAGAAGTTTTTTTTAGTTCTGGTACGTTATATCCGGGTAGTTTGACTGTTGGAATATCCTTGACGGGGATATTATATTTTTTTGCAAACTCTGTTCTCGATAGGGGGTTATCGTCATCTAATATATCCTGAATAATTTTCAAATTAAATGTTTCCATATCGTCGCTAATTTTATTGCATGTTTCTACGACGCTGATAAATTCATCTCGGGTGAGAGAGCCAGATTTAAGAGATATTAACAACAGTGAAATATCATTATTCATCGCTGTGAAATTTTCAACGATTCTAGGTTCGTTAACAAAATGATAACCCTCTATTCTTTCCCCTTCCTTTTCTATCCCAGTTGGTTGGTATACGAGACCAAAAAAATCTATAGTGATTTGGTGATCTATATAACTTTTTATTGGATTATCAGATTTTATCACGTTGGTGATATAATCAGTTTTTTGTGGTTCGGGTATATCAACGGTTTTTCCCCCGGGTGGTAATTCAGGCCATCCTAGTACGGTTCTCATAGAACTTTGATAGATATCTACGACGTATCCTTCTGTGCTTATTTCAATTGCGGATGACAGCGTCGGCTCATGAACCGTTAAAGCGATTTTCGATTCTGTTCCAGTAATCGATTTTATTTTACGCTTAAATTCATCATTGATTTGTTCAATTTGATATGATCCGGTTGGTATCGAAACAACGTTCCAGTCTGTAGTCCCGTCTTCGCGATTCTTATTCGCGAACACCAAGAAATTATTCGGTTGTTGACCACCAAATGATTTTGATCTGATATTAGGCAAACTGTGATACACTCGTAGTTTTGCTAGCGCTATCTCCTTCACGGGGACTGGGCTAGGGAAATTTACACTAAACTCGGGTTTCGTTGATGTTATTGATATCATGCTTGTTTATACTGGGTTCGTGTTCTCCGCTATTCGTTGAAGTAATTCCATCGGTGTTGTCATCGTTGCTATACTCATGTTGTCGCTCTAATTTTGATATCGCGGAATCATAAATACTGACCATCACTGAGAACTCACTATCCGATATCGTTGAGGTTATTGAGATCATTCTGGTTTTAGGGTTCGTGTTTTCTAATTCCATCGGTGTTGTCATTATTATTATACTGTTGTTGTCGCTCTAATTTCGATATCGCGGAATCATAAATACTGACCATTGCGGAGAACTCACTATCTGATATAATTGTATTATCGAGTGACGACGATATCATCGAGAATAATTGCGAGTATGCGGTTGATACAACATGAAATTGAATTAAGTAATCTTGCAGTATACTCTGGCTGCATGATGATATCTTTTTTATGATCCCGGTTGATATACCCGCGATTGTAACCGCCACAGAAATGCAAATTGGAACTACGACTGGGGCAATCATTGTAACCGATGCAAGTATTATTGCGGCGCCAGCGAGAACGCTTGACACCGAGTATACAGTAATATCAATTGCGGTGATTCTTCGTCGGTATTTTTTCATTTTTTAACGATAACGCTCAGAAAGTGATTTCAAGTTCGCGGAAAATTCTTTCACGGTATCATATCGATATCGATGCGATTGTGATTCCATGGACTCTGTCAACGGGACTATTATTGGTTCAATTGATTTCATCGATGTCATTACTATTTTAAACCCGTTAGTGTTTTCAATTATTCACCATCTTCCGGGTAGTAGATCAGGGGGTTGTCTACTTCACCTACAAATTCTAAACACCAGGGTATTTTTGATCTAATGGTACTATCAACCGCGACAATCTCAAATTCTTCTTTACCCTTGATAATTACTGTCGCGGTGCCACCAAAGTAGGTTTTACCTTTCACGATGATATCAAATTGCTTGGTAGAGATTAACGTCATCCTGTAGATACCATGGGACCACTCCCCGATATCGATTGGCAATCTAACACTAGATTCTTTAACCCAATCAAAGGTTCCATGATCGACCTTATACACGATATTTTAACGCCTATGTCTGGATGCGGAATCTTTACCTTTTCAGAGGCTTCTTTTAGTTGAAGAATATCGTCGTAAACGTCGAGATAGGTTTTTTTCATTTCGGTATATTTCATCATCGTTTTATCGCGGCAAGTAAAAAATGAAATCAAAAGGAGGTCAAATTCCAAACCTTTTTGTGTGCCATACTGCCTGGTGAGTTGAGAATATGTCGTCGTGATATTGTAACTTTCAGAGCCCTCAAAGAAATTTTTAGCCATTTCGCTGATGTGTTTTTGTGCGTCAATAGCTTTTTTAATTTCAGCGAGAGTCGTGTCTGTCACAAGCGGGGTTCCAAAAAACTTAACAACGACGTCGTTAGTGGGTTTTTGTACCTTTTCAAGATTTTCTATTAGTTTAGAAATATCATTGTAAATATCAAGATAATTTGCCTTGATTTCATTTTCATTCATCATCCTCCCCGCGTCCTTGTTAAAAAAGAATAGGGATAGAAAGTTTTTAATTTCAGCGAGAGTCATGCCAACCACAAGCGGGGTTCCAAAGAATTTATGTGTGACATTTTTGCGAAAACTATTATAACCTCGTATATGATCATCCAGATTACGGTCGTGGGCGGCAATTGCGTCGGTGATCGTAGACACAAGTGCGCCTGGTTTAAGTCGTCCGCCGCTGAAATACAGCGCAATAGAGTTTTCAGCGGCGTCGTGTTGTCGTATCAAAATGTCGTCCGCGGATATATTACTGGTTTTCAATTTACCCTGGAGATCTTGAAATACAACTATTTCGTTCGGGTCAACACTTGTTAGGTTCAAAGTCTCAGCTATTTCATCTTTAGTTTTTTTTTTATATCACCCGTTGCAGTGTCATCGGGTTTAGGTTTCAGAGGTCTTCCCCAAATATTAATCATATTATTGTAAAACTCTCTCTCTCTCTCTAAAAAGCGATTGCTGGTGTATTCATTTACGACAACATGTGGTGGTTTTCCCCTTGGGTTACCCAAGGAGTTAGAAATAGCGTCAAGGATATTTTATACTTCGCTGCCGCATATTGGTGGATCTTTCATTTGTTGTGTTGGTAGCGTAGAATACCAAGTCTTCATTGGAAAAGTTTTTATATAACGCATAAACTCTTTTGGCGGGACTAATCCATATGAATCAAAATAGACAATCCCACGTGGATCAAAAGCGGATGCAACCCAGTGAGTACCAGGTCCGGTGCTGTTATCGAGATTAATGATACCGGTTTCAACGCTGTTGGGTTGTGTCGGTAATTGATCTTTTATAAAAACACCTCTGAAGTTTTTTATGGCGAGTTTTTTTAGCAGCATCGAGTAAATCAAAATTGGACATAGGCACTAGTAAACCGGTCCTAGTCTTAGACCTTTTCCGCTGTACCACGAATACGGGGTTCCTGGTAGTCTTAGACCCTTTCCCTTTCGTTATACCCCTTCCCCGTTGCTTTCTTTAGTGCCATTCCTGCCGCGGTACCAACAGCCCCTAACGCTGACGCTTTAGCTACCGCTGGGGCTGCTGCTGAAATCAACGCTGGAATCGCAGCTAACAACGGGAATATACCGCCTGTTTTAATCATGTTTGTGACAGCAGCCGCAGAAATAGTAATCTGAACACCTTTTTTTGCTACAAGTGCATCATTGAAATGTTTTACTTGACGAGTTGTCAGCGATAATTTATTCACCCCGCCAGTCATTTGATTGGGTTTCAGCGTAATTGTGGTTCCACATTGCTTAGCTGATTTGGATTGCAATTTTTTTAATTGACCAGGTGTCAACGACACATTGATATTACTATACGACATTATACAATAACAGATTGATCTAATTGCTATAAAGTTTCGATTACATGTTTTGGAAAAAATCGAAGGATTTTCAATCAAAGATTTTCCACTGGCGCAACTACCACTCTCATTCGTCCTCCAACACCTTCAAGTAGCATTGATTTGTCGCTGAGAATGACAGCAACCGCTCTATAATTAGCAATAGCACCAGGACTGGTTATATTAGCTCTAAAGTGTATATCCACGACAGACTGTCTTGTTAAATCGAGATGTTCCAGCGAAAAGTAATAGATCGGATATAAACTCTTAAAATCCAATTGTGATATTTGTAGACCAGTATCAACATTTTGATCACGTGCCATAAACGACAACAATCTATGATACACGCGTGTAATATGATTTTGACCGTAATCAAGTTGTACATCTTCGGATGGTTCCTGCTGGCCGTTTATTCTCAGCGAGACGTCTTTAACACCTAATGGATCAAATATCATATGACTGAAACGTTGATCGTCAACTCGTGTGTTATCCTGTAACGCTACAAATATATGACGTGGCGCAGCAACACCTTGTTTCGATGCTAGATTCCACGTGAATAACCCGTTGAGACTTGATTGTTTAACATCTGTACTCACGGTTAGCCAACTTAGTAATGATTTTCCTCCTTGATCCATAAATGATAGTAATCGTCCTTCTGCGGTGATTGATGGAGTCAACACTGGCATCCACAATGATATTTTTGTTAAATTGACTTTACCGGCATCAGCATTGGGATTTGCATTGTCTACTGGAATCCTTCAAATTGCGTCATTATCATCACCCTTTCGTACAAGCGCTACTGTATGCTTCGCCCCGTAGATAACTTTTCGGACGTTTCTACAGAATCCAAATATGTGATGCAGTGGAATAGCGCATGAAAATTATTTACGCGCTCCTTGCAACATTGAAATACGTGTTGCAGCTCCTAGATTGAAATTAACATCGTTGTTTATAATCATATCCTCGATACCAGCAGGAGCAGGGTTAGCAGCACGATCATTTGGTCGTCTTACAACAAATTGATTTCCTCCAGCGGTATTTTTAACATCCTTAGCAAACATCATAGAAGGTCCTGCTGATCTTGTATAATCATCGGAATATCTCACTAACCCGATTATTGTTGTAGCCACATCAACATCGCGATCTATAGACTCGATTTCTTTTCCATCGATGAGATATCTAGCACTCTCAAATAACGCCATAATACCATTATTGACAAAACCGACTTGAGTACCAGCTGGATATGGTGCTGGTACAGCAGTAGTATCAGCAACTGTTACAAGTTCACCTTCTATTTCAATAAAAGCTTCAGCGGGTAGAAAATACTTACTGGTATCATGGACTTGAAGTTCAATTCTTGATCGACTATTTGAGTCTATTGTATGATAGGCGTAATATTGATAATCGCGTACAGAATCATCCTTGCCAACTGGTGCGTCTATATCAAACGCTGGATCAGGTGACTTTTTGAACATTTTATTCTATTTATGAGTCTAAATCGTGAAATCGTAAACGATTTTCATCGACGTGGTTTTCTAAAGCCGCTTCCTGCTATCATATTTGCAATATTGCTTTGGTCGGGAGTTATCAACGATGCTAGTTTTTCATCTACTGCGTTATTTATAATTTTACTAACACTCGCAGGCATTTCCGCTGTAGACGGTAACGGTTTTTTTTTTCGTCGCACCATTGATGTTATTTTATTCTTCGCGGCTGAAAACGCTTTCCCGGCAAGATCTCCAACAGCACTGATACCCTTATCACGAATAACATCAATTGCTTTCATTGATAATTGTTTAGCTAACGGCATTACTTTTGGAGCCATTCTTGCAAATAACCCAGCAATGGTATTACCTAAACCATCACCCTAGTATGCTCAATAAACTGGAAACCGTGAATTAACTACATGGACGGGGGTTGGTTTATCATGATTGTAGTGTATGATCATTATTTGAAATCAGAAACAATTTTTCAATTGTAAAACAATTTGTCAATTGTAAATTCAGTCCCGGTGACTAATCACTGTGATACCCACTTTCCACTAACTCGCCAATGAAATCTCGATATGTGCTGATATCCATGATACCGCCTTGATATAACCGTCTACAGATATCAGCTGCTTCATTAATTATTTCCGGTGAGTTATTTCCAGCTCGGAACCCTCCTACAAGAACTTCTAATCGTGATATATCACTGAGAACACTTCCAGGACATACCCCACTTGGGGGTCCACTGGAATCTTGCAATCCACTTCCGCTATAACCAGTTGCTTCATCCAGTTCTTCAAAATCGGTTTCTTGTAAATAATCAAGAACATCATCATCTCGATCAGGTGGTAGTCGTTGTTGTTTTTTAGGTGAAAAAGATATTTTCTTTGCAGGTTGCTGTCGCTTTCCTCGCAATTTTCGCGGTTTTTGTTGTTGTTTAAACTCTTCGTATTGTTTATACACTATACCCACCGCATTGATATATTCAATGTATGATGCACTATCTGTCTTAATTTGACTTTTTTCAGTTTTGATTTTGTAGAATATATCACCCCAATGAGTTATACTTCTAACAAACTTATGATGTTCTGGTTTCAACATTTTTTTTTCTGTCTTCATAAGTCGTAACAACAAGCGCAGGAATTTCTGTTGGATCAGTCTTATCGATTTTTGCTAACCCTTCCTCGTTAAATCTCAGGCGTAAATCATCTACTGTTCTTTTTGATTCCATTTTTTGTATAGCCTGTTTTGTTTGTTCAGTTTTCGCTGCTATTTTTTCAAGTTCACCGATAAAATATTTCACCGTCTCGGGAACATCTCCCAGTATAGCACGCTCTACCCCTTTCGTTGCTGTGGTTACTGGTTTAAACAATTCTTCAGATCCCACATTAAATTCCGTTTTTAAACTCTGTCGTTGTTGCAGTTTATTTCTTACAGAATCTCGAATTGGTATAAATCTCTTGATTGCATCTAGTCGTTCACGAGCCAATCTAGTTATTAATGCTTCATTGACCATTATTTGAAATCGTAAACAATTTTTCAATTGCAAAACAATTTTCCCGAACCTGATCTAGCAGACGAAAACACTTTTCAGTTAATTTGAATAGCAAATTATAAATTGTTTAGAGTGTTAATAGATACGATGACTCTGAATGATGTATCAAAAGTGTGGAAAGGGCGAATTTCTTTAATAAAATTATTTTTCGCCCTTTCCACAGGGGTCAGTCATATCAGATGATTTTTAACACCACCATGGAAGTCTTATTTTGTTGTTTTAATGGCTCTATCAGTGATGAAGGAAGTCACATAATTGTATATAAAAATAATAATACTGTGACTTCCTTCATTCTATTTTTGATCAATCGGAACCATCATATCGTGAAAACCATCCATTAACTGCCCATCGATTTTTTATTCAGTGTGTGTGAAATATTTTTTATTCACGGATTTTGACATTTTCAATCAAAAAATGCTAAAAAAAAATGAAAATCTCTCTAAGGGTCGGTCACAATCAAAAAATGACAAAATCTCTTTGAGGATCGGTCACGGTCAAAATCGTTTATTTTCTTGAATTAACGCTCTTATGTTTCTAATTTTAGAATTGACATCCTTTTTCAATTCGTATTCGTTACCTAATTCTTTTCGTATTCCCTCTACGATAATAAATAACGGCACAAACGCACTTACGTCACTGGAAAATGAAAGAGAGTCTCGAATAGAATTCTGATTTTTTTTTATTAAAACGTATTTCTTGGGTAGCATATACTTGTTAGTGTTAACTCCATATTCTATATCCTAAAAATCTGACATGATTTGATCAGGATTTAACCCATCTGATAGTTTGATATCCTGACTTTTCAATTTTAAAATTTCATCAATAATGCTATTCATTTTTTCAGAATTCATACTCTATAACAATTATATATTTCTAAATGAAAAATATGACGCATCAGACATAACTAAATTGAATTTTTTGTTCGGTCTTTTTTGAAATGGCCGTCTTGGTTATTCCCTCTGCAACTTTTTGTATAGAAGATGGACAAATATTGAAATACCCACTGGCGCTATTCATAGATGAAAATATTTTTTCCTCATTAGTTATTGTATTAAAAGATTTTACGGGTCTCTTCTCAACCGTTTTGCAAGTGCCAGTCTTTCCTCGTTTGGTATTCTCACATTGTGTGATTGCTTGCAGATTTGATAAAGAAATATTCTTTGGATTGGAATGTTTATGATCGATAACAAAACCATCCTCGATCAATCCACGGAAACACTCATACACGAAACGATGATTGAGATAAGTTTTCTTCTCTCTTCCCCCCCCCTAACAGAAAACACCAAATACCCCTGATTATTCACAGCACCAACTGGTTTCTTCAGTCTACGGTTTCTGACAGTACCATCACTGGATGCTTCATAATTTGTAATCACAGGGTGTGGTCTGAATTCTTGGTTCATTCGTATACTATTACTATTTGTCTAATTCATTGTTTGGTCTAATGATTACATCTTTGGAGAATCTTTCGATGTAGTCTTGGGGAGTTCTTATGACTTTGTCGCTGACAGAATCGAGGTCAGAATGTTTGATTGAAAATTCATATGATTTTCCATTTTTGATTCTTTTGTCATAATAACGCTTCAATTCCCTGTATCGTTTACCACCACAACTCAGACACAACTGCGATTTCCCCCTGACCCCAACCGCACATCGTATGCAGGGTAACGGACCAAGGCTTCCACGACGAAAGCTTTGCATATGATACCCACAGAATTCCTTTCTGCATGATTTGTTACACGGAGTCGTTGATCCAATCATGAGCCATTTGCAGTGATTCATTATACAAAAATCTTTCATTTAAATGCTTGTTTTAATTATAGTATGAAGAAGTTTGAGAGATTATCGAAAATTGAGCCTTGGAAAAATGCTCAATTCAATCCTGATAAGGAGTTTAAGAGATTATTAAAAATTAGTCCTAGATTTAATCTCGATAAACCAAAAAAACGTCTAGTAAACGGTAACGATAAACAAAAAAAACGTCTAGTGGACGGTAACATGAAGGAGTTTAAGAGATTATTAAAAGTTAGTTCTAGATTTTAATCTCGATAAACCAAAAAAACGTCTAGTGGACGGTAACATGAAGGAGTTTAAGAGATTATTAAAAATTAGTCCTAGATTTAATCTCGATAAATCAAAAAAACGTCTAGTGGACGGTAACATGAAGGGGTTTAAGAGATTATTAAAAATTAGTCCTAGATTTAATCTCGATAAACCAAAAAAACGTCTAGTGGACGGCAACATGAAGGAGTTTAAGAGATTATTAAAAATTAGTCCTAGATTTAATCTCGATAAACCAAAAAAACGTCTAGTAAACGGTAATGATAAACCAAAAAAATGTCTAGCAGACGGTAACATGAAGGAGTTTAAGAGATTATTAAAATTTAAGCCCTGCAAAAATGCTAAATTCAATCTCGATAAGGAGTTCCAAAGATTATCGAAAATTAAACCCTGGAAAAATGTTAATTTCAATCTCGATAGAGTCTCTGATACATCAAAACGTCTAATCGGTGATAGAACTATACTGGGTAAAGTCAGGGAGTGTTTTAATGAATTCTACCGAGACGGTGCAGCACATTGTTGGTCGACATTTCGAATTATCAATGATGATGTCAAAGTACCCATCATCGATGCTACTATGAATGATGAAAGAGCAGTTGAGATAATTTCACACCTTGGTGGGCCAAGGGCCTGGAAATCCAAAGGATTTTCATTGCAAATCAATTCCCAAAAGAAGTATTTTTTCAGAATAAAATTCATTATTGAAGTCGAAGGCAAATGGATTATTAGGGATAAATTTGAACCAATCCTTAGGAATAAAAAAGCTGTCATTGTGAGTAGAGATTCCAAACCAGGAATTCTAACTGGAATCGACAAATCATACTACGACAGATCTTATCCTGTAACTGCAATCGTTTATGGAATATACCCGCTAAATGATAAACCCAATATCGCAAAACTAGCTCCTATGAAATATTCTAGTTCACTGAATTGTGTAGCAACACGAGTAATGGAACACTTCACAAATGCATCCCGAGGAAATAAACTAACTGATCTGCGACGTAGGAAAATAACCGAATGGGAACTGACAGTGAAACAGCACGGTGCAAAGATTTCTGATATAGCTAAATTAGAAGCATCATTACAATTCCCAATATCAGTAACGACAATAACCGGAGAAGTATTATACGAACCGAAATATCAATCGCGAGGAGCTCCAATTGAAATTATTGATCATAACGAACACGCGTGGACACCTGCAGTAACAATATTTCCACGAGAACGAATCGTGAGATATATCCCCCCGGAATTTTCCGGGGATGTTTTCTATGAAGAGAAATTATTCGATGCTATTCACGCGTTGTGTAAAGATGATCCTGTGTCAGTGTGGTTACTTAGTAGTGCTGGATCCGAATCAGGATTCTATCAATTTGTAAGACCAAATGGTGAATTATATCGCGTTGAAGAGTTAGATACTAGAATGAGAAAAATTGCAAATGATTTTTCACCGGAGAGTTTCCATGAAAAACTACTCACGGATAGTTTTACTATTCCATCAGTGATAGCTCACTTCGCAAGAGAAAAAAACTTATGGCGTCCAACACGAAGTAATTTTCTCGAGGACGTTAAATTGAGTTGCGTCGCATTTGGTCATGGAGGACTGTGGAATACAAAATACTCACGTGATGGTATGATTTCAATTGATATATTCGCGTGTTATCCTGGAAGTTTACTCGGGTATGGAGAATGTGCTGAGTACTTTAAACGATTTGGACACCCCACGCATGAAATGACTCGTGTTGCGATTAATGGTCCATTGCTTGATTTTGATTTAACTAGATTCGCTCGTGTGATATCATTCGAATTAGCTACGGGGTTACATCCGTGTAGTTATGTTTGGCTTGGTAGACACCTATCTGAAAAGGCGTGGATGCCAATAGTGTTACTACGATATATGATTGATATTGATATGTTAATATCGTTGATTGTCAGTGAAGCGATTATATCCTATCGAGCTCAGAAAGAAGCTTGGTTACCACAACCCGATCTAGATAGAATAATTAGCGAACAGCGAAAACAATTTCCTGATTTCAGCGAGGAAGAAATCATGAATTGGTCTAAGGAGTTATTTGAAATTAAAAAAGAACAAGCAAAAGATTTTGGACGAAGAATAATCGTTAAATTTACCCAGGGTAGAAGATACGACAATGCAAAATATTCTTCACGGTTGATCATAGATGTCGCTGAATACGATTTTATCATAGCGGATTTAACGAAACAGGGAAAACTTGTATTCCGTAAGGATGCTTTTCTATCCAATGGTGAGAAATTGGGTACGGTTGTTACCTACTGTTACCTACTGTGATGGATATAATTCCCAGTACACACATTTGAAAAGTTCTATGCTAGCCTATGCTTCTATTAATCTATTCTCGATGATAAATAGATTTCCTAATACCGCGGTTAGAGTAGCCACTGATTCGATGCATATACACAATAAATACAAATCAGCTGTAGCGGCTTCCACAGATCCCGAGGAAAATTGGGGACGTTGGAGATTTAAAAAGGAAACACTACATGAGTATTGTGAATCCGCAGACGTTACCATGGATGATAAATATCTTGTAACCGTATTGAAATTCAATCAAAATTTTCTAATGCACCACTGGTATCTGATCCAATATGTAGATATAAGACAGTTTATTTAAACGGTTGTGGTGGGTCAAGAAAGACAACTCGTGCAATTGAATTATTTCATCGGTCAATCATGATTGTCCTAACACCAACTCACAGACTCGCCAGAGAGATGAAACAACGAGGGGTAAATGCCTGTACTTATCACAGTTTATTTCGATGGAAGGGTGACAAATGGACTCCTGATCGAATGGGCGATAAATTCATTCCTGAAATCATAATCTGGGATGAAATACGCACAGTGTCATTAGATGTATTACAAACATTTCTCGAGTGGTTGTTAAACAAAAACACAAAAGTCGTCATGTGCGGTGATCACGGCCAACCACCGCCATTTATCGGTGCATCCCCACATGAATGGCTAAAGGATTTTGTAGACTATTATGAAGAAATTAACACTGATTATAGATCACTTGATGAACGATTACGAGAATTCAAAGCGCTAATTAGATTACAACCGGATAGAATCCAGTGTGAAATAGCGCGTGAAATAATTTCAGAAACTCCAATGAATGATTTTTGGGAAACGTGGAGACCAAACGATTTGATAATTGCAAGTAGAAAAAGTGTCAGAGACACACTTCAGATGAAGTTATTTGAATTGCATAAAGAAAAATTTGCA
This sequence comes from Unio delphinus, assembly GCA_029339505.1. Lineage (NCBI taxonomy): Eukaryota > Metazoa > Mollusca > Bivalvia > Unionida > Unionidae > Unio > Unio delphinus. Next base: position 5,851,190 of record JAQISU010000009.1, on the reverse strand, counting down.
ACACTTCCAGTGCCTCTTTGTTATAGGCCTTCGGATAGACGGCGACAAAATATCGAAGTTGATATTCCAGGACAGCGTGAAAAACAAATTCTCGTATTAAATGATATTGTGCTAGTTGATATCAGCGTCTTTGAAGATGCATTGCTAATAAATCCCCATAGACGCTAGGATACGCAGCGACGATACATTCTTCACAGGGATTGACTATCACAGACACAATTGTTTGGATGGTAGATAATCGCATCGAATGGTCGAATTTAGTCTATCTAGCAGTATCCAGAGTACGAAAAATAAATCAGCTTAGAAGAATTGTCTTTGAAAATCCTAATGACAATGCAATAAGTGATCTTGTCACTGGTGATTTCATCACTAAGGACATAATCAGAAAAAAACTTTCTGGTTATAAACAGCAGGATAAAAAAATAATAGAGAATTTGATGTTGATGTTGAATTAATAATTACGTTGAAACAGCAACAGAATAATCACTGCGCGAGTTGCAATTGTGTAATGAATTGGTGTTGGTCAGATAGGTATTCTCGACAATTTACCGTAGACAGAAAGAATAGCAGTATTGGTCATACAAGAGATAATGTGATGCTAACATGTCTTGAGTGCAACAGGCGCGGGGTGCCAGCACAATGCCTCTGGAGGTACTAGATAAGACCCTGTGGTGGTAATTGAGTATCGTCAGGAATCACTTGGAGTTGTTTGCGTGTAAACCCCCGCTGAGGGGCAGTTGAATCCAATTTATAGATTGGAGGTCTACCAGTTGATCGTGTTATAGTAGATATCTTGTGTGCAGTAACACTCCAAATAGGATCAGTAGCCCTTTTTGTGCCACCTTCCAACTCTCCTGGTTCGTATAAATACCTAACAGTGACATTACTACCAAGAATTGGTTCTTTGAAATCTTTTTCTGAAATCCCTTTAATTTCCATTTTAGGTATAGACTTCCTTTTAATCGCGTTGATAGGTTTCATTTTGATTGTTCTAGTAATCTCATTATTCAGTAAGGTAATCACAGCTGGTAACCTTTTGACCCATTCACGGGATCTTTTATCCTGAATAAACTCCTTCGCGTATTGATATCAAAATAACCGCTCAGCAAGAGTCCGATTAAATCGTTCTACAATTGTCTGATCGCGATGTAACGCAGTATGCCCTCGTTGTATGGTGACATTATGATGTTTCATCACTGATAAAACAGCGCCTTGAAATTCCTTGCCAGGATCAACCTGCAATAGATTTGGCCAACTCAGAGGACCCTTTCGATCAATCCTTTCAAATGCAGAAGCGACTTCAGTTGATGATTTTGTTTTCAGCGGCTCTGCTTCTTTGTATCGACTCACATCAACTACGGTTAACGCGTATTTGTAACCACGATCATGTGACAAATGTAATATATCAGCCTGATGAACTTCATTAGGGACAGTCACATCAAAATGCGAGTAATTAATTTGTTTAGGCGCTGGTAGATAAATTTGCCATATAGCTTGTTTGGATAACCAATTAGCCGCAGTGGCCTTTTTCACTTTTGCGGCGCTAGCGAGTTTATTGATTGCAGCGTTACCCCTCCAGTATCCCCTCGGAGAAAAATAAATAGATTTCATGTTGTTATTAATTAGCAGCACCTAACATCAATTTGCTTTTCATAGCCGATTTTATTAACCATGAAGCTAATTTTTCTTTGAAGGATTTATCAGGAATAGCATTTAATGCATGCATTAATTTCACATCTGCTAGATGTCTATGCTGCAAATCAGTGCTCTTATATGCAACATCATGAGCATGACACGCCTTATCAATGGCGTTTATGGGTTCTTCACCACGTCGAGGTTGATTTTGATCATCAAGTCTGATATCTAATCGTGTTCCCGGTCAACAATAACTATACCCTGGAAGGTCTTTTTCTCCTGGATACTTTGCCCATGGGGTTCCAGGGAGTTTAGTTAGCTTGGCTGCGATATTACCTCCTCGTTTTTTTTAAAATCATCAGCAATTTTTAGAAAATCGCCTGCAGATCTCATAGACACAAATCTAAATTTCTTTGTACCACATTGTACGCATTTACCAGAAAGCGCTGATCGGTTATTTTTAGTTGTAATCGTCGTCACGTCATCTGTGCCAGTACGCGTTTTACACTTCACACAATATAGATCCATAATTTATGTATAGAGATATGGATATAATTGATTTTTCAGCGACTAAAGCAAGAGAACCAGTTAAGCATCATGCAGCGCTACCAAACTCTATCCGGATGATTATAATCGGGCCATCTGGATCCGGCAAGACGCAATTGTTGCTCAGTTTAATAATGAGATGGATGAAGTGGGATAAGTTGTATTTAGTTGCTCTTAGCTTAGATAATCAACGATGCTATGAAGTGTTAAAGGATTTTAATTAAAACGCTTCAGAGATTGCGGGCGAGGGTATTATTGAATTTATAACCGATATTGACGAGGCACCATCAGTAGAAGATCTCGATGGAAGTATTAACAATTTAGTTGTATACGACGATGTGATGTTAGATAAACCAAAAACTCCTGCTAGAATATTTTCCCGAGGCAGGCATAAAAGCACAGACGTGATATATGTCACTCAACGATACACACAGATTCCAAAAGTGATCAGAGATAACTGCAATTTATTGTGTGTATTTAACGGAGTTGATACTCATACTCTTAGAAATATTTGGCAAACTTGGTGCTGCGGTGATATGGATCATAATCAATTTAAAAATTTCTTTAGTAACGCTCAGTCAACCCCATACGGATTTGTAACAATAAATTTGCATGACCCTCGGAAACGATATCGTATCGGACTCGATCAAATATTCGGTTGAAATCTTAGTGATTTTCATCGTAAAAAAATTATTAACCCAGAACTAAAAGTTCCAGCAGCAGAGGGGGTGAACGACAACATCGTTTTAAGATTATTTTTTTTATTATTAACGACAGGACGGCTTATAAAACGTCGCCTTGGAACATTGTAGTGTCGCAGCCCCTGTGTTTGTGACCACTATCTGTATGATTTTTTTTTTGTTTCGGTTATTAACCAAATCGCTTACGAAATATTTATCTAAAAAGTTGGTCTGTTCATCCCCTCTCTCTCTGAAATAGTTTCGGTTTGTCTGAAATAGTTTCGGTCTCCGTAGAAGCCTTATTTTTACTTGAAAACTTGGTCTGTTCCCCCCCCCTCCCTCTCTCTGAAATAGTTTCGGTTTGTCTGAAATAGTTTCGGTCTCCGTAGAAGCCTTATTTTTGCTTGAAAACGTGGTCTGTCCACCCTCTCTGCTGCTGAGAGAGAGAGAGAGAGAGAGAGAGAGAGAGAGAGAGAGAGAGAGAGAGAGAGAGAGAGAGAGAGACACTACCAAAAACATACCGTCTAACTCTATATGAATAGAAAGCAACAGTTAAATGATTTTTTGCTTATCTATATATAATATAAATAAGAAATTTATACTAATATGCTCTTTCTTTAAAAAAATTTTGATAACTGAGTTTGAGTGATTATGTTTGTCGTTTCGTTCACCGCCCTTTTTTGTATTAATAGCTTACTTTCCCGCAAGGTAAAATCCTTCTTAGAATATACATTATCTTTATTGCGAGTAAACAGTGTAACGTATGTGGTCTAGTATGAATGGTGTTAGAAAAGAATCTGGTTAAATAACTATGTTATAAGACGATGGAAGTTCCATATTAACTATCTGCGCTTAAGATGCCCCGAGCTTTCTGTTAAGTCTGGCTTCGTCTTTTCATTTTCTTCGGTGTTTAGTTTCTGGCATGCACACATTAACAATGACTGCGGTCTAAACATTCAAGACGACAAGTATGTAATTTTAATCATTGCATTTTAGGCTCTCAGTCTTGTTACTCTGACAAGAAAACCGTTTTTTGCCAGTGACGTATTTACCTAATAAAATGAGCAAATAAGGTTAACATGCATTATACACATATTCGTATAATCTAGTGGATCATCCGTATAACAGGAAACACTATTTACAATTCAAATTATTATGTCTTCATGTAAGCATTGTCATTTAAAGCCCTTAACTGAAAAATATGGTATGTGATGAATAACCAAATACTAAAATTCAACGTGGAATATTGAGCAGTTTATTTTAACAATTTGGACCTTACCATGCCCTCGCCATCTTGGAGGCGTACCATATTTGTTCCACGATACCATATGAAAGTTGGCTTGGATAACTGGAGGTGTTACCAGATATCCGGAGCTATACTGTATTCATGACTGACTTGATCAACCGGAGTTTGTACATGCTATCGGCAATTAGCCTTTACGACCATGCGCTTGTAACATAGGAGGCAGCACCCAACATCGTAATCAATACCATACCATAAAACGGTTTAGTCATAAAAACGTATAGTTCATATCTACAACATTATATCTGACGAAGTTTGGAAATACTAACATGGGCAGATCTCACTTGATAAAGCATCGTAATGCAAACACAAAATATCGCCATGAGTTACATAAATTTCGTATTCCCAGGCAGTGGTTTATCCACATTTTGTCATCTGCCATAACGCGGTAAGTTTATTAAGATCTGCATTGAAATATCTTCCATGCATAATTATTTGATGCGCTGAATAGATAATTCTTCTGTCTTTAAATATATAGCAGATAAGGATAACAAAGGTACAATAATTCGATTTCTACGGTCGGTATAATATCCTTGCCCCGTGTCCAGGTATCGCCTGACTTCCACTTAAGAATTGAATGATCAATCGCTGTATGAAAGATACTGTGCATTTTAGACTTTGAAACACCTATTGATCAAGAAAATAAATTCCAGAAATATTAAAAGTCTGCTGGCAACATAGATGGTACCTAGATATTCGAAATAAGGCAATATGACTTCTGATTGCAGGAAGCTGGCATAATGATGACCCACAACCTTTAAAGTCAATATGTGAACGTACATAATTATGAGCTAGTGATTCAGCTTAATTATATTTCCATTTCAATTCATAATCGAAAGGTACAGCGTAATATATATATATATATATATATATATATATATATATATATATATATATATATATATATATATATATATATATGCGCGCGCGTGTGTGTGTGTGTGTGTGTGTGTGTGTAGTTGTTGTTGCTGTTTTAATGTTTAACGCCATTTTTCAGCACAAGAAAGGCTATACGTGGCGGCCAGTATTATTGGTGGATGAAGAACCCGGGAAAACACCCAGAAAGAACCTCCGACCCACGAGAAGCTACTGGCAAGCTTTCTCACATAACTACATTAGCAGAATCTTAGATTCGAACCCACGCAGGCAGAGATGAGATGGCAGTGATCCGTAACGTAGAGCGCTTTAGACTACTCGGCTACTCGGGGCCCCTAAATATAAACAGTGTAACCAACAGTGAATTCCACTAGCCTTCAGTGTTCTGATCTATCAAGTCTCGAATGATTTTACAATAATCCAGGAGTAGTACAGTACTCCAAATACCAATGAGCGCTTTGTAATTCTAATCGATCATTTGAAAATAAATTCTTCTAGAATTATATCTGAACTCAAATAGAAACTCTAATCAAAGATTCATAAAAACGGACATGAAACATAAATTATTATTTGGCAAGGGAAAAAAGGTGTGTTTGATTCCTGTTTCTCTGCTTTAAAAATGAGGGTAGGTAGGTTGACTTTTTTTAAAGAGTATGTATTATAATGATAAGTATATATTATTTAATAAGCCCTCAAGTATTGCGCTAAACGAGCTCAGTTAAAGACAAAAAGCAATTTCGGAAGATTTTATAAAGGTTGTGGGAAAACATGCCATGATGGTCGACAAAACACTAGGACGGTCGTCCAAAATGAAACATACAAATTTTCTATTTTTTTTCTTGCGATGGAGGGGGGGGGGGTATCAAACATATTTATATGCAAATCCCACAAGACATGTGACGAAAACGATTGCTCTAAAATTCCTAATTGTCCGGTGGCTAATTTTCCACCTAACGGACAACAATTTGGCTCCCAGAACATTTAAAACTGGTAAATAAGATTACGCCTTGACATTTTCGTTTTTGATTACTTTATCGAATCCTGACAAACATCGAATAGGCACAGCTCTCATCCAAGAGCAAAGATCAAGCACGCAATATAAATTAAATATCATAATATATACAATCACACTAATTATTCTGTGAAATAAAGTTGTTTGTATAAGAAACAAGATGATATGGGTTTATGATGTTTTATAATATACACGTTGTTATCAAACCATTGATATACCAGGTTATGAAGAACTGGACTACCCATCATGAATTTCATGTCAAATACACAACAACTGCTCTCGCACAGCGAACGCCATATTATCATGTAATGCTGGATCAGGAGGCCCACTCAAATAATCACGAACTCGGTTACTGCATGAAATAGTACCATTTAGTGCATTATGGTTTTAATATCACGCATGCGTGCATACGAAAAGGCATCTTACAAAATATATATGTTCAACATTCAGAACTACTGAATAATATTGAATTATGACACATTTGAATTGATATACAATAAGGATTAATTATACAAACGTACGAGACTTTTCAACTGTGTCCATCATTTGTTGCATACAATGTTCTTACGTCATATCAAATTAACAGTTCTGACAAACATTCGACCGCAAATTGAAACTGATACTGTGAACGTTATGAAGTTTGACAGAAATGTAATTAATATAAAAAAATCCAGAGCAGGATGCCAGATAACGAGACACGAAGGTGGTGATTACATGCATTTTAAGTAACGGATAATATCTACATTAACATATATAGGGCAACGAAATTGAGCTAATATATTAGAAGTTGCTCGTTCTGTCTTCACATATTTATATGATCATACAATCTTAAAGGTGTCTAAAGTATCGCTCTCGAAATATTCTCAATCAATCGGATATGCACCCTGATCGAAATATTATTGAATGGACATGTGATCATTGGAGTAAATTGTAACGTCAAAATATGTTACTAGATTTATCATTATATTTTCTTTTCTACCATTTAAAGCATGCAGAGTCAATATGGAGATAAACATTGTTATTTCAAAAAGAACAAAAGGATATTCTGATTTCGTTTAACAAAAGATTATCAGACACATACAATGATTTAGTTATTCCACAAATTTATATTTTTTAAAGTCAATAGCACTTTATCCCTGAGAAGGCAATACCGAATACCAATGAAGCGAACGCATGACACCCATTATCAGCATTAGCCCATTGGCTTTTGTACGATATTAAAAAGTACAGTTTGATTTGGTATGTCTTTGATTTAAAGCCGTTCTTAACATGGATTGTAAAGAAACTCTTTTTGGATCATTTAAATATTTTAACAACTTCCCTTGGCAACATTAGAATTTATTACATTTATAGTTTTGAAGCAAATTCGTTTTGAAAAATTGCTTTGACTTTGCTGTAACACTTGGGCTAAAATTAGTTTTAAAAAATATAGTTTTGATCATAAATCTAGATTCGGTAGCATTTCGGAACGCGCTCATTGGTTTCATAGAACATCGAATCTACATCCGTAATTTGGGACAATAACCATAAAATTATGACACAAAATATTTGTTCTCAGTCGTTTCCCATGTACTGAAAATATCAATTCCGATGAAATAGCATTACACTTTGTATGCTAAACAATATATTAACATGCATTGCTTTTAAGTTTGTAATACTTATCAAATCAGCGATCTGATTAATACAAAACTCTGTCCATGTTTAAGAGATTTGGAGACAGATTCGATTAATTTGATAAAGGCATGTTTCGTTATTAACCATATTGATTTTCACTGAATTGTTCTTCGGAAATAGAGGTAATGTTCCAGATATTTTCAGATTTAGCAGCACTCATTATAGGGCTTAGAATCACTTCAAAAAGAGATTTGACTTCAACGTATATAAATTTAGCGTAAAGTATTATTATATGGCATGTTAACTGCACTAGCTTTGTTTTGTAAATCACTTTTCGTGATGTATATCGTAGACACTGCGATACGTACAAAACGTAACGCCTAAAACAAAATATGCATAAAACAGAAATAGAGTATTTCATCGAAAAAAAAAACCCGAACATTAAATAGCATCATTGCGCCCAAAATAGAATTGAAGACATAAATGAAGGGAAATATATCGAACGGGAAATTAAGAATTAACAAGTTTCGGAAAGATAATAACGACAACGACTTACACAATAAGTAACTAAATCCTAATGAAAAGTAAACTTTATCCTAACTTACGTACAAATTTATAATAACATTTTATCAATCAGGTGATAGTGCGCATGCGGCAAAAATGAATGTAAAAGTCGAAACCGCATCTAGTAATTTCAGCTACAAATTACTAGATTCGCTCGAATCAGTTAGGTTTGTAATACAATATCTCACTGCTACATTGAAACATATCACATGATGCTTACCAATCTCCACACCTATCATATTATTAGTATGTATTTCGAGTGTTGCACAGTAGTAGAATAGTTTGACATCAATTCATTTGTGTCTCAAAAGTGAATAAAACACAATAAGTTATAACTACTTATATATATATATATATATATATATATATATATATATATATATATATATATATATATATATATATATATATATATATATATATATATATCTGCGTATGTGTTTATTTAAAAGTGTTTGCACATTCACGATCGATTCCTTTCAATATTTCCAGTTTTACCTCATACATTTATAAAACAGAAATGCAACTATGGGAAACGATGTTATCAAAAGTTTATCATTTTGTGGGTTACTTTAGGGCTAATAACCATAATATAATACTAAAATGAAATTAAGCACATGAGATCAGCTTGTATGCTACGTTACAGTAACAGCACTACACAATGAGGCAGCATTCACTTTTAAATCAGTTTGCGCGCATCAAATAATATCTTAGTTGCAGACACAAAAAGTCACGTGGAACACAAGTTCGTAAAATGGTGTTTTAGTCGTAGAAGTAAAAATACTATAGCAAGACGATGCATCGTTAATGTTAAATTCTATAAGGCGACAACACGAATGAAAATGCTAAATATTTCAACTTAAATTAAAGGTTCATCTAACTCGACTAACTTGTATGGTTTATTTATAACGTATATTTTAATTAAACAACCATCTATCAGATTATTGTTTGTCCAAATGAATGAGTGTTTTTACAAGAAAAAAAACTGATAATATGTTTATTTTTGTGATCACATTTCTTGGTTAGATTCAAATAGTATACATTCGTGGGGTAGGGAGATCATATATATATCTCAGAGCAGTCACACCCGAGCGATTTCAAAACACCTAATTGTTACGTATGTTTGATTTAAATCATTTTTTTGTAATTGTCAGATCCAAATTTGTCATTTTAGGTTTGGAATTCATTAATTCTGAGATTGTTCTAGAAAATCTCTATGACCTTTGCTTTTCTTGTAAACACAGATGTTGACCTTTCTTGTTAACCTCATTTCTCACCTTGCTTCAGAGAGATAAACGGGCCTTAGAAATGATTGGTTGTTTTCCAAGGACATCTTTTTATTTTTAGTTCTTGGGGGTGAGAAGTGGCTGATTCTTATCTGGGTCTTTCCGTGCGTTAGTGTTTAATGATCGTACGTTTGTTCTATTACCTTCCAAACAATCACGTGATCCCTTGTTTACGTAAAAAACAGGTATTTAAATTATTGTTTTGGAGAGAACAGTTCAGTAGATGTTGGGCTTTTATAATATTAAGTTGTGTCTTTTTTTTGAGTTAATTTTAATTACCATGTACTGGAAATTGTGTCAATTTGTTGGAGCAAGAGGAAATATTTTATTTATCTGGAAAAGAATATGTACTCATAGATTTTCATTTGGATTATTATAAAAAAAAAACAATAGCTAACTAAATCACTTGACATCGTCGTCCATATTGGATTACATCGTCAAGATTCAAACAGGGAACTATTAGAACATTTATTTATTAGGACTCTTGCAATTCCATTAGTGGACTATTCTCTAAAACCGTTAGTTTATTTATTTTCTCTTATGAAAATATTTGTACTCAATAAATTGATTGTTAAACTTTTACAAGTTATTAGTTTTCACTCTTTCTGTGTTGCTGTTTATTCGAGCATAAGCACGTAACATAATGCATACTCGGTTTATCTAATTGTTTTAAATGCATTCGTGTCAGATACCATGTACATAGTACATATATGTTGGCATACATACATGCATATATACGTATATTGTGAAGTGGCAAATTTCAGTCGATCTATTAATTAGACATTAGTTGAGGCCAGCTAGCCATTAGTTAGATTTATGAAGACACGCCGTGCCAAGGAGAGGGATCTGTATAGTAGGATGTGACCGTTGTACTAATTAAACCGTGTTTATTCAGCAGCCGACTGACCGCTAGCGACATTTAAAACTTTCATTTTTCACGAAAATTGTCAGAATTGAGAAAATGCAGAGATTATGTTACTTAAACCCAAGCATGTCATATTGACCATGACGTAGGAGACTTTTAGAGAAATACATTCGTAAGGAAGCGTGGCTGAAAACCGCCAAACCAACGGTTGAGTGACACACCAAAAACACAAAGGAGTGTTTTGTAGGGAAGATTGTGAAGTTACGGTAATAGCGATGTAAACTTTGGGAAACGAAATTGGGAGAGACGGAAATTGCAGTGTACGCATGATACAGTGGACAAGTCCGGAATCAAGCGGAAACATCCACGAGTGCAGAGTATCTAGAAATTGGACGAGACAGCTACTTTTGGAAACAACAGTGATTGAAGAGTGAACGAGGACCGAGAAAAACAGATTATGAAAATCTAGCAAAGCATTGACTTTGATTGTACCACTTGATCCAATGATGATTTGAACCTATCAGTAATACAACGGCTAATTTGCTTAATTCTATTTCAAATCTTATTGTAATTCGGTGAAAGTAGCATTTCTAAACAGCGTGTATTCCTAATGAAAGGAAGTTTCATAATTGTGTATGTAATTGATTAAATTGTTTATTTATCTTTACGGGGGCTCGGATTTGTTTGTTCAGTATACCTGCTCAGTTTATCATATCCTCGTACTCAAACCGGGCAATTATATCGAGGGCGGTCATCTCTTAGATAACGAGTTTACAAATGGAGTGGGTTGTAGTTATTGTTATTATATGTTGTACAATACCCCTAGACAAGTGGGACTTAACACTTACCCTTTGCCAGGTTGGGCTTGTGCAATATTATACGAATAACGCTCATAACCCGCGAGTAACCTGACATATATATATATATATATATATATATATAACAAATCTTGATGAGAGTGCAAAAATGTAACTATAGTGACATGTTGCAACCAAGACTTCTATATGCCTTGAGAAGGTTTTACAAAAACTCACTCTAGCTGTCTGCCTTAATATTTCCGATAAAATTAGTTGTCTCTGACTGGAAGGCTTTACATGACGTCATTGCCATGCCACACAGTGCATGATCAAATGTCTAATGTCTTTATACAATATGTGACACAACAACCTTAAATATTTGTAAATATATTTCCAAGACTTTGAAAGTATATCCAAACAGTTGTCTTGTTCCAAAGGTATATATTCAACATATTCAACAGTGACAATTGTATAACCTACCATAGTTGAAACTAGAAAAAGGCATTGATGTAGACAAAATATATGATTTGATACAATGAATGCAGTCAACAATGCTTGATATGCTTGATATGCTGAAATAAAGTATAATAATGTAAAAGCTCTATAGAATAGGGTTTAGGTGACTTCTCTACAACTAGCTTTGAAGTTACTTGGGTAATAGACAACAAAGAATCATGTGTGAAGATTATACCTATCATTTGACAGCCACAAATGCTATGTGTCTCCTGGTTTTTGTCCTGATATCTATTTAGTATACTGATTTAAGTTTTCTCCTGATTCACAAACACACACGCACACACACACACATACACACACACACAGACACACACACACACACACAGACACACAGACACACACACACACACACACACACATATATATATATATATATATATATATATATATATATATATGATATAATATAACATAATATAATATAATATAATATAATATAATATAATATAATATAATATAATATAATATAATATAATATAATATAATATAATATAATATAATATAATATAATATAATATAATATAATATAATATAATATAATATAATATAATATAAAGTAACAGAAAAGAGCGAAGACAGCAACCTTTTTTAAAATTTAGCTAAAAATGCATTTCCATAGAAAGCAAACTGGAAAAAGAAACAATCTACGGCTTTCCATTTTTTGTGATGCAAGTGATGTCTCGTTTTAACAAGAGCTCAGTAATGTACAGATGTTAATGTAGACAATTTGCTAGATGTTATGAAATAAAATAGTGATCCTATGGAAATTTGCAAAACAGCAGCGACCAAATAAATAGTGTTGCCATCAACAACATCAAGGATTAATCGAGAGGAGAAACAAACAAAAGGGCAACTATTGGACGATGTTGATATAAAAGCAAAGGGTGATATTTGCTTTTTGTCTAACATATAAGTCGCATTGACATCAATTACATGATATCTCTTTTAATGGGAGGGTGGTCTCAACGTTATGGACAATAACTCTTCCAAAATGATGACTAGTTATTTACATTTCTATAGGAAGGATCTTTCCCCTAGAATTGTAGCCCTATATCTCCTAATATATTATTCTATTATGCAGTTCGTTGTATATGCTTCTCTTTTTTCTCAATGACAATTTTGTAACGCAACATGTATAACAACGATATATGATTGCAGTTTTATTTTCTGTCCCGTAAGAAAGGGAAGGACGGCATTTAATAGTTCTTTTTATACAGGACACATGCTCGTTTGTGAGCCGCTATTCTTATTTGTGTGTCTTAATGATATGTTTAATTCTTAATATTTAAAGTTGGTATGTTTTAACGTAATTCAGCCGGTATATACTGTCCTCCACAAGTTGCTATTCAGTGTAGTCAATAACAGTTTTATTTGATACAATCATTTTATTACTGGGACGTTTTCAATATCAAATTCTAGTTCTATATATGCACTTTGATGTAATAAAGAAGAATATCATTTAGTTGATGTGATCGAGAGAAACGTTAAGATTAAAAAAAACTGTATCGAGTTCGTTTATTTTTATATCAGATATGCGGTTAACAAAAGATCTATCTTACAATGCTTTGGAACGCGCACACATTGCATATGTACTATGAAGAAAAGAGGATGAAAAAGTTCTAAACGTTTCTGATGAAACAGCTGAATAACGAAAAAATATTTATCCGCACTGTTGCGACTCTTCTATTCGATTGTTACTTTTGCTGTATATGTCACATATCGCTTAGTTGTACGTTTAGGAGGTTTATGATTTCTCATATTCGTACCAACGGTGTCCTTTGATTCATCTTTAGTTAAAAACTGTAGTAATTTTCATCCTTTCATAACATGCTAGCCAGACGTGTGATGTCCTTAAGGAATCGTTTTTCTTTTATTGTGTTTATCTCAACACTGGTGCTAAAAGAGGACCTACTATTAATGTTAATAAAAGACAAACAACGTTAAGTAAAGATCCTATCAGCAATCAATATCAATTATCCTCACTGAATGAAATATTGTACCATGTCGCACAAACAGCTGTTTTTGTATCTTGATCAAAGAAATAATTTCTTTCAAAATGTTCCAACAAAAATCCCATACCTATTGATAATTTGTTTTTGTATAGCAAAGAATTTGGTAAATACAGATGAAACTTCCCAATGTTAAACTTGAGTAAGAGTACAATCTTTGTTTATTTTTGTGACGGTACCATTCAATGTTGTAGATGATAGTTTCAATTTTGTGATTTCGTTGTTCAATAGGAAAACTGAAATCAGTCGCGTTTAACGCTTCTTACTTTATACTGGAATTCATCTACACTGATTGTTGTAACGTTGTACTTTGGGAAGCACTCGACGACGATATGGTTTCAATAGAATAAGTCGTGCTCTAACCTTTCTGCGCAAAGCATGTACACTTGTTGCACTCCTCTTCTGACTTGTAATTTTTGCCACAGCTTATACTTTAGCAGCATCAGCAGCTAGAAGAGCACTGGACGATTCATCAAGGCAGAACTTCCTTTGAGTAGGGATTTTGTCGCTTCATCATAATTTTAGTATGTGTGGGTAGTGTTCACTTCAATTGCGTGTTAGCCGGTATTATTTGCTACTAGCAGTCACTACACACGACAAACTGGATAGTAGGTTGATGTTGATGTTGTTGTTATTGTATGGTTTAATGCCATTTTGAGCACAATATAGGCTATACATCTCGGCCAGTATTAAGGGTGGGGAAAGAACCCGGAAAACTCCAAAAGGATCCCCCGACCCACGAGAAGCTACTGGCAAGCTTACTCACATACCCTCCGTGGCCGAATAGGACACTCGAACCCACGCAGACAGAGGTGAGATTACAGTGATCCGTAACGGAGAGCGCTTTAGACCACTCGGACACTCGGGGCAGCAGATAGTAGGTGCGGGGATACTTGATATAAGATGATTGGGTATTGGTCACACCAACGACATGTCGTGGGTTTTTGGTTAAGGGATCAATTGAAGTAGATCACACAAACTACGTGACGGATGGCATTTTGAAGGGTAATGATTGCTATACATTGTATATTGCATCGTGTGTATGGGATGTCGGATAATAAATAAATACAATTTGCATGGTATAGAACCAAATTTAAATAAAAAACGTTTGAGTTTTCATTTCACTATGCGTTTTATGTATACGTATTTTAATACTACATTTACATTAAACAAACATATCGTTTCACATTATTTATGGTCTATCAAACAAGTGTTGATATTAATTTCTCTTCGCGACAAAAAACAGTGACATTCGAACACAAAGTAATACGCCACTTCCAGGACATTATGAACTTGCAAGCAATTTAACCTTAAAGGACTGATCGTCGTGGTCTGTTCCGTCTTCCAAATTATATATATATATATATATATATATATATATATATATATATATATATATATATATATATATATATATTCTTACGTGCTTAGGCTCGAATAAGCAGCAACACAGAAAGAGTGAAAACTAACAAGCTTGTAAATCTTAAACAATGAATTTATTAAGTACAATTATTTTCATAAAATAAATAAACTTACGGTTTTAGAGAATCAAATCCAACATTAATCCAATATAGAATTCACAAAAATAATCCACTAATGGAATTGCAAGAGTCCTGATAAATAAATGTTCTAATAGTTCCAGGTTCGAATCTTGACGATGTAATCCAAAATGGCTGACTATGTCACGTGATGCAGTTCTTGTTTTATAATCATCCAAATGAAATTATGAGCATATGTTTTCTCTTCCAAATAATTAAAATAAATCTTCTTGCTTCAACAAATTGACACAATTTATAATATAACTCAAAACACAACTATTAACTTAAAAGCCCAGATTCTACTGAATTTGTTCTCTCCCAACCAATAATTTAAATACTTGTCCTATCTGCACCTTCGCGAGTGGCTGAAGAGTCCGACCCTTGAGTGACAGTCTCTGTTGAACTTGCTGCAGGTGTATGCTGATGCTTGTTGAGGATGTTTTTGGTTCGCCTTCCTCCTGGCTCTCTTTGCAGCGAGGTTTGTGTTTCTCATCTCTTCAGATTTCTAAGTGCTCTGTCTGACAGCAAGACGCCACACGGAGCGGTCGTCAGCACAGCTCTCCCAATTGTTTATATTGATGTTGGCTGTCTTGATGTCCCTTTTCCAGACATCTTTGTAGCACAGACGTGGCCTTCCAGTCGTTCGTGCACCTTCTACTAGCTCGCCGTACAGCAGGTCCTTGGGTATGCGGCCTGGGTCCATTCTCCTAACATGGCCTAACCAGCGAAGGCGCCTCTCGCTGAGAATGGAGAACATGCTGTTCCTGCCGGTGCATTTCAGAACCTCTGTGTTGGGAACTTTGTTCTGCCACTGGATACGCAGAATGCGCCGCAAGCATCTCAGGTGGAAGCTGTTGAGTTCCCTCACGTGACTTGCGTAGGTGGTCCATGCCTCACTGCTGTAAAGGAGTGTGCTGAGCACGCATGCCTGGTAGACGCGCAGTTTGGTCTTCTCGGTGAGGTTGTGATTGTCCAAGACCCTCTGGTTCAGTCTCGCCATAACTGCTGATGCCTTGGCAATCCGGCCATTTACATCAGTATCAACGGAGAGAGTTGGAGATGGTGGACCCAAGGTATGTGTAGTCCTCAACAACTTCCAGGTTTTTTCCATCAATGGCGATGGTGGGAGAGGAGTCTGCGTCCTGCACCATTACATTCGTCTTCTTCAGACTGATGGTCAGCCCGAACTGCTTGCGTGGGAGATGCGGCATACTAGCTGCAGTCCATCTTCCGTGTGTGATGTCAAGACTGCATCGTCGGCGAAGAGCAATTCACGGATGAGGACCTTTGTAACTTTAGTCTTTGCACGAAGACGGGCGATGTTAAATAGCTTTCCGTCAGTCCTGGTGTGTATATACACACCCTCGCTGAAGTCCTTGAAGGCGTACTGGAGGAGAATGGAAACGAAGATGGCAAAGAGAGTTGGCGCAAGGACACAGCTTTGCTTCACTCCGCTGCTAACTGGGAAGGCCTCTGATGTTGCGCCGTTGAAGCACACTGTGCTGTGTATGTTCTCGTGGAACGATGCTATGATAGCGAGCAGTCGTGGGGGGCAGTCTATCTTTTTAAGGATTCTGAAGAGTCCGCTCCGACTGACCAGGTCAAATGCCTTGGTCAGGTCTATGAAGGCAATGTAGAGGGGCATCTGCTGCTCACGACACTTCTCCTGCAGCTGTCGTTGCGAGAAGATCATGTATACAGTTGACCTGCCTGTTCGGAAGCCACACTGGGACTCGGGGTTGGTTGACTCGGGATGATATGGTATGCAAGCGCGCCCGACGACACGGGCAAACGCCTTTCCAACAATACTGAGAAGAGAGATGCCCCTGTAGTTGTTGCAGTTACTGCGGTCTCCTTTGTTCTTGTATAGAGTGACAATGTTTGCATCTCGCATGTCCTGGGGGATGTGTCCTTGTCCCCAGCAGAGGCAGAGGAGTTCGTGCAGAGGCTGGATTAGTGCTGGTTTCCCTATCTTTAGGACTTCAGGCGGAATGCCGTCACTCCAAGGGACCTTCCCACAAGCGAGGCAGTTGATGGCTTAGCTAAGCTCTTCCAGGGTGGGTGGTGTGTCTAGTTCCTCCAAGACTGGCAGGTCTGGTATGGCGTCTAGGGCGGTGTCCGTGACGACGTTTAGGGTTGCATACAGCTCATGATAGTGCTCAACCCAGCGCTGCAGCTGTTTGCTCCGGTCTTTGATGACTTCGCCAGTCTTGGACTTGAGTGGGGCGATCTTGGAGGTGGGTGGGCCTGTTGCCTTCTTGATACCCTCGTACATGCCCCTTGCATCCCCGGTTTCGGCATCTATCTGTATACTGGTGCAGAGGTTCAGCCAGTAGGTGTTAGCGCAGTGACGGGCGGTCTTCTGGGCCTTTGTCCTGGCAGTCCTGAGGACCTGTAATGTACCAAGGCTAGGCGCAGCCTTGTAAGCCAGGAGGGCTTTCCACTTCGCCTCAGTCACGGGTTCCATCTCCTCTCAGCTGGCCTCATACCAGTCTGTGTTTTTGTGCTCTTTCTTCCCATAGGCAGTAATGGCTGAGTTGTACACAGCGCCTCGGAGGTGTGACCACTTGGAGTCGATGGTGTCATCAGGTGTCTCTTTGGTGAGAGCCTCGTGAAGATTGTAGATGAACTGCTGTGTCTTCTCTGGATTGCTTGCACAGCAGGTGTTGATGCGTGGGCTACCATTCTTCTTGGCGTGATGCAGTTTCTTGGGTATTATTCGCACCTTGCTGGCTACAAGGGAGTGGTCCGTGTCGCAGTCGGCACTGTGGTAGCTGCGGGTGAGAAGGACGCTGGCTAGTTCCGCACGAATGGTGATGACTAGATCTAGCTGGTGCCAGTGGCGGGAACGTGGGTGTCTCCATGATACCTGGTGGATCTCCTTGCATTTGAAGAAGGTGTTGGTCACACATAAGCTGTGAGTGCAGCACATCTCCAGCAGTCGCTGGCCATTCTCGTTGATTTTGCCCCTTCCGTGCGGGCCGAGACAGGTGGGCCATGCCTCGTAGTTAACTCCCATTCGCGCATTGAAGTCTCCTAGTAGGTAGAGGCCATCGGTACTAGGTATATTTGATATTGCTTGATCCAGAGCCTCGTAGAACTGGTCTTTTGTTTTGGGTTTGAGTAGAGGTTTGGATCATACACGCTGAAGATGTTGGCTTGGCCTGAGAATGTAGATAGCCGGAGGGCAAGGATCCTCTCAGTGCCTGATGATGGAGGCTCAATGAAGGCAACGAGGGTGTTCTTTACAGCGAAGCCGACACCATGCTGCCTGGGTTCGTCTGATGGTTTTCCTTGCCGGAAGAAGGTGTAGTTGGCTTCCCTGATGGTGCCGCTGTCGGCCAGTTGGGTCTCTTGAAAACAGGCAATGTCGACATTCAGTCGGGAGAGTTCTCTGTCAATGACGGCAGTCTTCCTTGTGTCGTTGATCTTCTGCAGGTCAGTGGTGAGTCCAGGGCACAAGGTTCTGATGTTCCTGCTTGCGAAACGAAGAGCTGGAGTCTTCTTGTTTCCTCTTTGTATCTTGCTTGGTGCAGAGTTTTTTGGCCTGCTTGTCGAGATGGTTCTCTAAGCTCCACGCGCCCAGTGAAGCAGGCAGGCCATGGCGGAAAGCACCTTATTGACTGGGGGCTGCCCAGCTTGAGGCGGGCGGTAGCTTCCAATGAGACATGGCGATCTCTCCCACCGTCGAAAGCAGCCCCTGGCGCCAAGTTCTACGCCAATCGAGCTATGGCTTATAACCGGTAGACTGCTGCTTCCCGTGTTGTGCCGACGCCTTGAGACGACGCTGGAGTGTCCTCTCCAGTGGAGCTACAAAGCCTGGGCAGTCTAGAATGGAGAATCAGCTGTTGCCCATGCAGCAGATCCCCCTCTTCACGCAACTGGTGGACCCAAAGGAACGACAAATGTCGCTACAGCTTGGCACCAACGGCGTCGCAGGAGTTGCCGTAATGACGTTGAAGTCAACGTCAGACCGCCTTAGGGACTCCGTCTCCGGATTTTCTGTCGGGATTTACTCCCTTAGCCTTCCCGTGAGTGGGTATAGCCGCAAGGCAGCGGAGGTTTGGGATCAGAATTTTCCTTTTCATATATATATATATATATATATATATATATATATATATATATATATATATATATATATATATACTTTATGTCACTGTTACTTTATCAAGGTAATAATAATACAAATAATGAGGAGTTTGTATAGCGCCTAATATTTAAGCTCTACGCGCTTTAATGCTATGACTAAAACATACTACAACAAGAAATGAACACAATAATATTAGAAAACATAAAAATGCTGAAGTATTTAAAGCTGGAAACATCATTAAATATATAGGTTTGTTCTTGCAGTCGAAAAAATGTGTGTTTTAAGAGCACTCGTAAATATAATAACTGTCTTTGTGTCTAATTTTGATTGGCAATTCGTTCCGCGTTGCTAGACTCTGGTATGCAAAACAACGTTGTCCATACGACTTCGTTTTCATGATGAGAATAAAGAGTATAAAATTATCAGAAGCGGAGCGTAAGTATTTTCCTTGTGTGTATTCATGGGTGAGGCCAAATAGGTATGTTGGTCTGGAGTCCATCAGTGAAATGTAGCACAGAGGAGATTTTGTGTTTGATTATGGATCGAATGGATAGCCGGTGTAGGGTTCATAGCAGCGGTACTCTAAGGATGATCCTAACAGCTCTTGTTTGACCTTTCTGTAATTAAAGAAGTTGTTATTGAGGCGAACCAGACATAATTGAGTTACAATGATCCAGTCCTGAAAGGATTAATGAACACACAAGTGTTTAAGTGGCATCAGCTGAAACATAATTGCGAATGGAGCTGATGCGTCTCAGCACCAGATATGCAGCCTTGCATATTTTCATGATAGTGTGAGAGTAACTTAAAACTTGCAGCCTTGCATCTTTTCATGATAGTGTGAGAGTAACTTGAAACTTGCAGCCTTGCATATTTTCATGATAGTGTGAGAGTAACTTAAAATACTATATTGTATTCGAAATACTCTTTAAAATACACACACAATCTGTTTTAAACCATATCTTGATGAGAATTTCTTATAAAATACATCTTTTAGAGATTATTGGAGTCTTTAATGTCAGCTATTAATATTCTGGTCAGATAGACGTTGCTTGACTAGAGGGAAGAAAACCTATTTGAACCCAACATTTTTATTTATCCCCATTTTTCCCATGCTAAGTCTGTTTAAGAAATTCCAGACTAATGATGCCTAATTTATCTTTCCACTACGGATTTATCTGTCAGCCAAATATGATATGTAACAGATACGTGTCTTCTGTTATCTGAAGAGATAAAGTTAGTCCGTTTTCCAAAATGTGTTACAATCTATTGATCTGCAAAGATCTTCTACCCGATTTAAAATGTACATGATCAATTTGAGTACATTTTCAATCCGCAATACGATTTTTAAAAAATATTAGGTACGTACGTTGTTATGTATATCTAATATTTTAACGCTGGATGCATAACAGTGTATATAATATCTTTAGCTTTTATTCAAGAGGATAATTTGTAACGATCATCAATAGTCAAGATAATATATAGGTAATTTTTGTACATGGGTATAAAAACCATTTTTGAGATGGAAATTTTGTAGATTGTGTAAGATCTATAAATAGTTGTTGACGTTGGTATTTTCGACTAGCGATAATAATGTATTATTTAGAAAGCCTGTTTACGAGCTTGCGCATTGTTATTCATATTTTCTCATACAAATGCAGAAATAGATAAATATTAATACCAAGACGGTATTTTAATAACAATACTCTGGGTATAGATCGATAAATACTTAGTACCAATAACGTAGTTTAAAATCCCTACTTTACCTATAAATTGGTTTGTGCTCAGTACTAGGAAAGTACCTTGATAAATAAAATATAGGTATAGGTCGGTTTATATTCATACTAAGACGTTAGTTTAATACCAATAATTTAGGTATAGATCGATATATCAGTACCAAAAAGGTAGTATAATAGCCCTACTCTATTTTTAAATCAGTGTATGATTAGTACCAAGATTGTAGATTACTACTTATAATCTAGGATTAGATCAGACCAAAAAGGTAGTTTACCGCATAAGTCTAGGTATAAATCGGTATATATTCAAAGCCAAGAAGGTCCTAATTCCGACAAAATAGGTATATATATATATATATATATATATATATATATATATATATATATATCCAATACCAAAGGTATACTTGTTTATATATATATATGTTTATATATATATATATGTTTATATATATATATATATATATATATTTATATATATATATATATATATATATATATATATATATATATATATATATATATATATATATATATATTCAATACCAAAGGTATACTTGTTTAATTTAGATAACAATATGAAAACAATGATAATAATACTAATTTGAAGAAAGAAGCGAGATAGTATCATAATGGTAGTTGTTATTAAAATTATTTGTAGTAGTAGTATAGCAGTAGTATTTGTGGAATTTATATTTTTATTTTCATGTCGTTGCTGTAGCTGTTGTCATTATTGATGTTGTTACTTTGTTTTTTTGTTGTTGTTGATGTTAGGATTGATTCATTACCTATTTTAGTAAAACGAATATGAACGAAATAAACATTTGGAAGGCCAATTCATGATCATCGTTACCGCTGTTGATATTGTTGTTGTTATTCTTCTTTTTACTTTAGTTATTTTTTGTCTTCATTATTATTTATAATGTTGTCTTTTGTTTGTAGTAGCAGTATTGCTGTTATTGGTTCTTTCATTCTCCTTTGAAATCAAAATTAAGCAACTTGAATGTTTTGGTATAAACAAAACTATGTCCATGCGTTTATCGCATGACTGGTTCGTCCTTTTGTGCTTTTCAATTCAATGTCACGGTAAATCTAGTACAGACATTATCAAATTAAAAAAGCATATACAGTTGGCAACACTGGAGCTTTGCTCAACATATGTGGTGTCCATAATCTCTCAAAATGCAGACCTTTGGTATACCTGAGGGATAACAAGATTCAAGCGCTAGCAAATCGCGTGATTTTCGCGATAGTTTTAATTCAGGTGATGCCAACGTCCATGTTCAGGCTAAGTCAGGGATGTGAATTGGCTCTCGGCCAAGTGGAGGAGCCAAACTGTCGGTAGACCGTGGAAATACAACTGGTAGAAGATAAGGAAAAGCGTCATTTAGTGTCAAAGCTGTTATAAATGAATAAACCCAGGCGACTGAACTTAATTCCTGTGCGCTGAATGTGTGATTTTCTAGCAATATCAACATGAAAGCGCTTGAGATATTCTGTAAGTCAGACTATGCCTGCCCCACCAAAGAGAATTTTATTCAGTGATATAGGATAACGACCTTCAGAATAAAAACAAAAATAACTATTGGGACAAGGTTCTCAAACTAGTAGTCTAATACCCTGCTCAAGTGCTAGAAGTATAACTGCTTGGATTCATAATAGATATACAAATGGGTATATGCTAGAAACACCGAGACGGTATTTTGACGCGCATACTTGATATATACCCTGTGTTTTCTTTCAATGAAACTATTGCTTTACTTGAATTAGTAATGTCTCATTTTCTAAAGCTATGGTTTCATTGAAACAAAATACCCACAATTGAAGTGCAGGTAATTTTTCCAGTACCTGCCGGAAACACACATATTTAGTCAGAGATTGTACGCATAAACCAAACGTTTTACTTTTATACGTAAATACCTGTAAGACAAAATTAGTTGTATTATTTAGTCGTGTGTATCCCACACGCTTCATAAATAATATCATCTCTAAATACTCGCTTCGTTCAAGGTGTTGGTGCCCAGATTGAACTCAACCATGCAGGTCTCGCCGATCCTTAGGCTCTTTAACTTGAGATTATTTATCCCGGGTCCAATCCCATTGATGTAGTGGGTTAATTCCTTGGTTGTAATTGCAGAAGGATTTGAACAATCTTCGTAATTGTTTTAGTTCAGTTGGTTGTACGTGTTGACATTGAAATATCTGTAAAATCACGTAGATTTCATATAAAGACGGTTTGATGGAAATCAGTGACATGTTTTATTAAGAGTTTCTTTTCAGGTATTAATGCAGGCACTGAAAAACAAAGTAAACAAGGTAAACGCAATACTATTTAACACTCAATATAACAATAATGAAGTAGATGAGAGCAACATAACCTTTCAATAGCAAGATGCAGTCGTTCTGGCCTTTGTCCGAAACCTTGCCAATAACTCCCTATTAGTCGGTGGTTCTTCACGGAGAATTCTATGGTTCTTCGTCAACCAAGTATACCATTTTCCATTATATCCTATGATGTGCTACCATATGGTATTAAACCCACAAAAGCAGAAACAATCCAATTATTCACTGGGTGTCACTAAGCTTTCTAGTATTGCTACCCTTATACCTACACTAAAGAAGAAAGGAAAAATACAATAGTAAATCCATTATATTAATGGGTACATCCAGCTACTGTAGTTGCCTGGCGATAAAGTAACATCTGGTTGCTCATGACTTTTCAGTACTAACACAGACAAGTGTCCTAGTTTAAGGAAATGTCTTTTTTTTTTGTTGTTTTTTTTGTTTTTCCGAGGGGTTGAGGGGGGGGGGGGAGCAAAAGCCGACTAGTCTCTAGTGGCTAATAGTGTGGGCCATTTCCGCACTATATGACAGTTAGTGCTGCCTAACCGGAAAACGTACATAATTATCCAGTCGACGTATATGGCTATCTAAATTCCGTTGTATAAACAGTCCGGAGGTAACTTGTCAGTTTTGTGTTAATGATTGTAAAACCCATTTTCCGGGACGACGGTGCTTATTTCCAGACAAAAAAAGTTGATCAGCATGGTAATCTTAAACATTATCTCGAACTTTACTTTTCATCTTAGCTGTTCTTTTGAGAGTTTCTAATCTGGTTTCTGAGATGATTAGGTTGCCTGAAATTACAGCTAATATCATTTATGTTTTCATCGGTCTAGAATCGACACATTATATGTGATGCTATTTCTACCAATACCCAGACGACAAGGAGCTGATGAGATAAAGCAATACTTAAACATTATAGAGTAAATTATTTTCCCCCTTAATTATGTTAAGAGTACACAAAGTTCGTCATATGTTATTTTCCAAGTGCTAAAGAAGGATTGGCCTAGTTCATCGAGTACAGCAGCTGATACTATAACGCAGTTTCATGCATACGACAGCACATAAATCGTTGTGTTTTTTAAATACAATATAATAGTTAGCATCAAGTCAAAAGAAAGGGTGCCAAAACAACAAAGCACATATGGGTTCAGATTAAGGTCTGATGTAATGCAGACCCAAAACGTAATTGTAGGAATGCAGACATTGCAAAGAACATTCATTTGAGTACACAAGCATTATTGAACGTGAAGATCTTTCAATAGTACATCTCTAGCCTGGGCACATTTCGTAAATTTTGCCTTTGCGTCTGCTGCTTCTGAAGTTATGGTATGGATTTCAGCAGGTAAGTAATACTTACATCTTTCATTCTTTATTTGTTTCCCTCATTCTTCAAACAATCGAGGCATGTATAACTCATATGACTCGGACACTAATAATGTAGGCGTAATGTAATGGACGTGCTTGTTTTTACAAAACATAACTGTTGTGAAAAGCAAAGTATAACCAAGTAGACATGTATTTGCTGAGCTGTCTGTAAAATGTGCGCCAATAGCTTCGCGAGAGAGAATATTATTAGTATATGTGCATTCCATGTTCTGAAAGACTTGTAAATTCCCTATGGGAAAGGGGAAACAACTAATCTATAGGAACAAACAATTCTCTTCATAACGAGTACACTTACGTTTACGTAACGGCTACATTGCTGGATAGAATGCGTTATTTCCTGTGAAACCCTTCGGAGACATTTCAATGAATGCTTATATATATTCTCTTATGAGTATATATGGACAAGATCGATATGGTTACACCTCAGCTTTTGTCATTTAAAATTGAGATTAGATTTAGACTGTAATACCATGTATTAGGCATCATTGTGAGTCTTATTACAATTAAAAGCGAATTAACACATCTAGACCAGCAGACTTTATATCCATCTGGACGAACGAACCATCATGTACACTCATCACATTAAGATCACTTAGGTATCACAAAACGTTTAGGAAACTGCCGAGTTTTAAATTGTCAAATCTGCTCTTCCAGATTATACTAATACTGCACATAATATGATTTCCGATGGGAGCATGAAGCACATTGTGGACTGTTGTCTCATGTAGAAATGCCAAACATTCCTATATTAGCACAGTGTTGTATAAAAAGCCAATATATAAGCTCATCTGAAAATCCTAAATAGGAAATTCAACAGAACGAATTGCACACCATTGCAAAAGGCTGATAGACATATTGTATGCTAATTCATTTTTACCCTAGATGTTACTCTACAGTTTGCAGATTCGTAACATGTCAGCGGTTAAATGTTTGTGAAATGTTTAAAAAGATAGGAATGATCAAACGTACAGAACAAAATGCAATGTCTGTACTATCCGTGATGAATTCCAACGTTTCCAAAATTAGAAAGAAAGAAATGTTTCAGAAGGTTTCATTACTTAAGGCCTTGGGAGATTTCCTTTACATCGTTATCAAATGGTAGCCATGCATAGTTGATTGTATGCCCAAAATAATGGTTAGTTTAATCTAATTAGGGTCGCAAGTACTAACATTCAAAATAAATTCTGACAATTATAATTCATTTGACACCAAAATTAGAAATGAAAGTAGCTAACGTTAACATGTCATCAAGATGGTACTGCTTGATTGTTATTCTTGTTAATTCGTCTGTTATTTGTGTTTGATTTTTCTGAAGGTGTTGATAATAATATTAATGGTAAGATGAATAATATTGTTGTTAAAGTGTTTGTTATTGTTGATGATAATGATGATGACGATAATGATGGAAGCAATGCTCTGAGTATAGCTGGTGCTAATAGTAAGCGTACATGAATTACCGGTAATTACCATGAAGAATATGTATAAATATATGTAAATGTATTTATAAATGTCCTGTTCGATTCTAAAGCAGGAATCAAAACAGAGATATTTCAAATTCGTGCCATACTTTTAATTGTGTTATCAGCCATCATAATTTTTTTTAATCAGCAATGTCATGATGCTATGACCTGAAAGCTGTGATGGTTGGTATTTTCATTCCAAAATAGTATTGCATGATAAGTTCGTCTGTTTGAATGTATGAATAAAGCACCGTATCACTAACTAATATGACTCATATTTGAATGTATGTATAAAGCATCGTACCACTAACTAATATGACTCATATTTGAATGTATATATAAAGCATCGTATCACTAACTAATATGACTCATATTTGAATGTATATATATATATATATATATATATATATATATATATATATATATATATATATATATATATAAAGCATCGTATCACTAACTAATATGACTCATATTTGAATGTATGAATAAAACATCGTATCACTAACTAATATGACTCATATTTGAATGTATGAATAAAGCATCGTATCACTAACTATTATGACTCATATTTGAATGTATGTATAAAGCATCGTATCAATAACTAATATGACTCATATTTGAATGTATGTATATATAAAGCATTGTACCACTAACTAATATGACTCATATTTGAATGTATGAATAAAGCATCGTATCACTAACTAATATGACTCATATTTGAATGTATGTATAAAGCATCGTATCACTAACTAATATGACTCATATTTGAATGTATGAATAAAACATCGTATCACTAACTAACATGACTCATATTTGAATGTATGTATAAAGCATCGTATCACTAACTAATATGACTCATACTTGAGGGAACGTTTTAGAAGTTGAGGCTGACATTCAAACATGATTATTGCGTCTGGGTTTCTCTGTTACCAAATATAGTTACTCAGACATTCATTGCATCCAACATTGCAAAGTTGCAGGAGTTGAATGATTACGTTCCAAAGGCTTATTTAGTTCAATATATTATATTATCCCAATTTTTGCATATTTAAGTGTTTTGAAAAATGCAATAAAGTAAAGTTTCCAAACTCGACGTATATATCTCTGTCACGATATATTCAGGGATTGAACGGTATAACAAAAATGAGAGAGAGAACAGACCCTTTTCCTTATAACGCAATTGCTCGATGTAATGACAGGACTGAAATTGTGAACTAAATAAAGGTATGCAACATTATATGGCCGCAAGAGGCACACATGTTGCATTATATTAACTATAACCATTTTGCCAAAATATGATGATGTACTATACACTGTATACTCGTTTCGCGCTTCACTTTGTTCTTTAGGTTAGAGGTATGAAAATTGGGTGGAAATATGCAATAACATGCAAATATATCACACTGCTTTAACTTGGGAATAGAATATAACAAAATGAAGAGGAAAAGCACAAATGGCCGGAGATATATCATTTTGAAGACAAAATAAATCAAAGTATCCGTTTATTTATGGATCGAACCATTTCTATCTTGACCTATGTAAAAAAAAGTTTACAAACTACGACTAACAGTCCATCCATTGGGATGTAAACGCTGCGGGCTAAGGAGTAGTAAATTTCACATGTCTCAATGTTGGTTGCGATACATTTTTGACCAACCAACATTAATAATTAGTCGTGATAAATATTATTGTCATGAACCTTCTACGGTATTTTCTACAACACCGAAGAAAGTGTACAATTAAAATTGAAATAGCTCCGAGCCCTCAGTGACTAATGCCGACGCTCTTGGTGTATAAAATGATCAAGGTGAAAAGTATAATAATTTAAAGAAGTATCAACATATTCAACTATTTCATCGACAATGTATAAACATCAATTTCTTTCGACAAATACATGCAATGACCTATTGTTACGTGTATAGGCTCTAATAAAGAGTAACATAGAAAAAGTGAAGAAGAACAAAAACAAGCTTTATACAATTTAACAAAAAAATCATTTCCCTAGAAAAAGATTGTAAAAATGGAAAAAGAACTTACTATTGTAAGAATCAAATCTCCAAATATAATCCAAGAATAATCCGCAATGAAATTACAAACGTCCTAGTTAAGAAATGTTCTATAAGATTAAAGATCGAATCTTGTTTGAAAATCCAAGATGGAAAACGATGATGTATGCCAGAGTCTGTGTTTTGCTTATATACAAGTCCTTGTAGAAACACAGTGTTTAACAATTCGTTGTTGACGATCCGATTACAGTTTTGATTAAGCTGTCTTTGTCCAAGAATTATGTATGAGCCCATCATATACTTCCAGAAATACGAATTAATCCTTTAAAAACCAAATGGTCTGAAGAAACTTTAACATGAATTCAGAAACTAGCTACAAGAAAAAAAAAGATTAATTGTCAGATGCAGAAATCCAAAACTAACTATACTTCACGAAAACAAGGATTAAGATGTGTTCAAATACGCAGTTTAAAGAAATCCCCAAATCGCAAAATTGAGAGAAAGGGGGTGAGGTAGGAGTCAGGTGATTGTTTATATCATGTACTCCTAACATTAAGTTGACGAAAACCAATCAGATTACTTCAAGAATATTTTTAAAAAAAATTGTTTACTTCTTAATTCACTAGTTCCATCTTGACCTTGACAACAACTAATCATTTTAAAACTAAAATAAGAGATGTTTCTTTATTGCCACTAATCAAGGTCAAGATCTAGGTCAAATAACCGAAGTTTACCGAAGAATAACTCAGCTCAACCGATTTTCTGAAAAAAGAAACACTATCTCTAGTTAATAAATTTACATTGCAATAGCATGTAATGAAAACAATTTTTTAATACTGACAAACAAATCTATGGCAAATAATATATACTTTACACAATTTACAGTTGCCAATTACTATCATTATATGAAATTAAATTTTAAGAAAGAGTGGTTCCCTTTGGTGTTGATTCTGTTTCTCATCTGTCCACTTCTCGTTTTTCTTTTTGTTACCTCCGATTCCCTCGACTCCATGCCCTCGTTGCACTTCCCGAACTATCTTCCACGTTTCATACCTGCACTACGCCTCCAGCGAAACTTTGTACTTCATAATAGACCTCCCACGTGTTTTCAACCTATTTTCCGTCTCTCCGATCTTCAGGTGTCACATCTCACTTACACTCGGAATACTTCCTGTGGACTTAGAAGAGGCGTATACTCTGATCTCCTTGGTCTAATCTCAGGAAAATTAACCACATTCTCACAGACATTTCATAAGAATGATGGGGAATACATTATCAGGTCAACTCATATACTCACATCTAAACACACCCTGCACCATTGGTTCTATATTTATTGTGCCATAACAAAACCAATACCATCAAAGACTTCTAATATATGCATGCACATCCCTAATTGTTAACTTCTCGATTAAGTTAACTATCATCATCAACAACACTCATACGCATTTCCGACCATGCGTATTATATAAGAATTACAAATATACAATTATCTAATTATATGTGCACATGTCCGACGATGACTAATGTTCATAAATTGTACATAATAACGTACCAATTTTACAACACCTAGTCATGAATGGGAGACAACTGGGGTTGACGATAAGCCCTAGTTCACAATACAAACTTAGAATTTCCTAAACCTCTTTCTCACTGTGTAAGGAGCGCAAACTTGGAGTACATCTAATGCCTCCTACTTCCCACGATCTATTTTGACAACGATCACGCATGTACTAATCAGAAACGGACATAGAACAAATTGCTTACTGAGACTCGGCCGTAGATTTGAATCTCTTGATTCCGATTGGATACGGGCCGTTTTCTTTGAAAACTGCAGTAGAGTAAAGTATAATTTACTTAGCCGGGCGTGACATCACTAGGTGCAAAACAATCAAAGGCGTCACTACTTGGACGTAGGATTCCCTTTGCATTTAACCGCGATGGGGTCGTTGCATAATAGTTACACAACAGACGGGTTGTTTCTGAATCTGGTGTATACTCTTAATCCTGCGCAGTACGTAGTGAGATTATCCGAGTGATCATGGCAACCAATTAACAATACGACAAATATGTATAAATGTACCACGAAGTATAAGCATATTGTCCCCACAATGTGACTATTATGACAAACAAAACGTTGCTGCGATTGGCATTACATTACACAGAGATGTCCAATCTGAACATCGTGTTTGGAAGGTGATGTCGAAGCAGCAAATGATCTCAATAACTAGTGTTGACGCCATGAACGATATTGTCTAAAGCACTTAAAGAACCTGAGATAAACTCTCAGAGAATGGTCGCCTCGCATTAGATACCAAATTGAAGTACGCAACGTGTGCAAAGTACGATTGTAGTGATCGGACCAAATTTGAATTGAATAACACCCTACATTTTATTATATTGGATGAAGCCATTAAAGGATAATCTTGACATGTCAGTGGTTGTAAAAATAAACATTGTTACCCGCCTTTCTGAACTCCTCCAAGGACGATACTATTTTGTAATTGCGAAAGAAAATTGGGCTATTGGGATATAACTGAATTACTTCAATATATGTTTTGGTCTAAAATGGAACACAGACTTAACCGCAAGGTCAGCTGTTAAGGCCAGTTCCAAAGAATTATGTTCCTCCTTTCATAACTATGTTTAATTCTGACTCGGGTGACACACTTTGATTTAAACTTGTTTTCGATGAGGGATTGTAGGAAGTCATTTTACCAACAGGTGCAGCCACATAAAAACCTGGCCCCAATATTTAATTATCCTCAGAGGTTACCGTTAGCCAGAAAAAGCTATATTTTGATCGTTCGAGGTATATTATTTTAATTCACCTATTATGAGACAATTAAACACACACACACACACACACACACACACACACACACACACACACATATATATATATATATATATATATATATATATATATATATATATATATATATATATATACTTTGAAAACAGTATCGTATTTAAACTTTTTATTAAAATTTTAGAATAATTGCACTTATTGGGTTAACAAATACGACATCATTGGTCATGGTGAGTTTGATAGTACAAATTTACAATTAATATCCCTTTTAAATATGCAGGCCGCATAAAAAATGATGAATATATCAGTGACCAGATTGTATGTGTATATGTGTGTCTGTGCATGTGTGTCTGTGCATGTGTGTGTGTGCGTGTGTGTATGTGTATTTGTGTGGTAATCGGAAACAAATTCCTTTGAAATATAATACAATATGTTCTATTGCGACACAATAACATGTAATGTTCTAAATTGTATTAGAAACTGTCAATACAAATCTAAAAGCAAGCCAATACAACTTATTTAACCCACGAGAAGCTCTCACCTTGTCCATCGCATGTCATATTATCGGTACATGTGCCCACATGCTGTAAAAATATCAAAAATGAATTCAACCGGATCACGAACCCATTTGAAATAAGAAGCAAATACGTCGAAATAAAGATAATAATATTCTGGCTGTTTTGACCAACATTTGTGTTCTGGAGAAGAACAGCAGTAACTGCAAACTATTTTTCTTATATGACTTGTAAAGGTACTTGTCTGGGACGACATCTTTTAACAAGTTATGGTCATGTCCTCAATCCTGAGATTAAAAAGTACAATCACAGTTGAATGTAATGCGAATATGATACAAATTTAAAACTATATTAAACATATCTTTAACATGAAAGACCATATTGAACGAGAACCTTGTATATTTTCGAACTAACAGCTAAATAATTAATTTTTAAGAAAGTATAAGAAATGTACTAAACTACAACATAAATTAACCATCTAATGACTTATTCAGAAGAAATCGCTGAATGTCTTATCAATTTTATAATTTAAGGGATATGTGTTGTTGAAAAGTAATATCCAAAAAGAATCAGAGTTTAATTGTTTAAAATTGAATGAGCATTTCATCTTTATGCAGAAACGATAAAATGTGATTTTCCATTTGCGACAGCATTTTCATCTTTATTCAGAAACGATAAAATGTGATTTTCCATTTGCGACAGCAATATTATGGATTATGCCTACTACTTGCATAACCTATCGATTAACTCCTTTCTGCGTCTTCATAACTTAGTTCCTCGTTTTAACAATGTATGTCTTATCGCCGATAGCGTCCATTATCTGTATACTTTAGACATTTTATAAAGCAAGACGAGGATGCTCAATTTTGTATTGCTTGTTTGTTCAGGACGTATAGCGGATCTAATCTTGGCTCGCTTTGTTACATGATACCGCCTATAGGTTTAAAGGGAAGATAACTGCCTACGATCATTCATTGACAATGGGATTTAATTTGGTGTATTTAGGTTTTTCCATCAGATTAGATGTTTTATAATAATAATTAAACTGATTTCTTTGCATCAGACTTTACGCACACTTGTACTTCCAAGAAAGATGCTTTTAGTGCAAGAAATTAATGTCCAAACTCGCAGCGTAAATTATTGTTTGGAAGCAGATAGGTTCCTTTGGATTTTGGTGTCAATGATTTTCAATTATATAGAATAAGATTTCGATGAATATTACTTGCCTAAGAAGCACATATATCTAGATCAGAATCTAGGATCTTACTGATACACATACGTACAAATAATAATCTTATTAGATCAAAATGTGAAGACGATAGGATTGTCGCTTCCACAACTTTCCGAAATACCTCTTTTATTGACGTTTCTAATCTCTATTTCAAAACTATCACATATTGCATAACGTATGCATACATAAACTTGACAATTTTCATTGATGTTCGCTACTTAATAATTACTAGTTTCTAGTTTTACCACAAAACCATCAAAAGATTACTCGATTATAATAATGCATCATCAAGAGAATAATGTCCGTGAGACGCTATTCAGGATAATGCATAATATGTCTAATAATATAAAATTTTGAGCCAGCTCTCTCTCTCTCTCTCTCTCTCTCTCTCTCTCTCTCTCTCTCTCTCCCCCCCTCTCTCTCTCTCTCTCAATCGAGTAAGACTGTTAAGCACGGTGAAAACAGTTTTCCAATTTTATTTATCTGCTATGTACATGAAGTAGAAACACGGTATGTTTTAAAACGATTGTACTTTTCTACATCTTTCAAATTTCTGATCCGTGTCACTTTAATATTTGGTTTTCAACATCATCGTGTATAATGAATATTCAGACCTATGAAAATTGGATAGCATTATCACAAACGGCAAATATGTTGACAGTCGAAGAGACGTATGTTCTGAATTTCAGTATTTATGGTTTATTTGTTAGTAGCAAGCTAAAGTTTGTTAAGACAATTATATGCTTCTTGGACCGATCTAGAAAGATACTGCTTTATCTATGCCAAACATTACATACTTCCGTCTTACCATAGACTTACAATTGCTTTTTTGATTATACAGCATTATCCCGTGTGGGGATTGTAAAGTACACCATTTATTGAAAATTTGCATTATAGGAAATATTGCAAAAGATCGGACAATTACTTAAAATTACATACTTTATTCCTAACAAATAGGAAAACTAGTTTTGATCACTATCGTAACTGTTAAATGGTATAAACTGTCCAAAGTAATTTATGGAACGCTTGTTTACAATGCATACGTTGTGCTTATACATAGATGAGTAGAGTTACACGCAAATAGTTTCTCTGCTCAGCGCACTAAATAACAGCAAAAAGTTGGCTTAACGTTCTTTTTTTTCCCCTGATTTCCAACGACCTCAAGACAACAGTCGATATCAATTTAAAGTTTCTTAATTATAATGGAGTGCTTCAATTAAATGACCTAATTACCACACGTCACGAAACTAATAATTTCATAATTTGTTCTTCTTGCACATTTGTATGATTTATAAGTATGCCTTTACGAGTGGAATATTAGTACTTCAATATAAAACTCCGATCTAAACACCATCTACAAATAATTTTTTATATATCTCAAAGTATTCAACACATCTACCTAACAATATTTAGAGAATTATATATCTTTATACTTTACAGATGGTCTATTTTTGCTAAATAATATATGAGGTCAATAAATCATGAGAACGGTATATCATGATGTCTGCTTAAAGAAACTGGTTATTTACTTGGGTGGCAAAATATCCTCCCAACATCAGATCCAATATCAACACATAATCACTAAAATCTAAAAAGACTACAAATGGAGATCTTAGTTGAAATAGCGTGTCCATTGGTTTTATTGCAGAAAAATACGAAGACCTTCATAGGTTTTCGAACACAAACCCTTCTTAATAATGTATTTATCAGCAATCTAACAGGAACAACACGAATGATAATACTAATGTTAAAATAATTATTTTCAAGAATTAAAATCATCAGGAACTTTTTCATCAAATGGAAGTTGTTATCAATGTTTAAGACGAGATTTTGAATATAAAACGCTAACTATTACCGTTATCGAGGGATTTACATTTAATTGAAGAATTCCAGTTAAAGAGTTTCTGTTCTAACTTGTGATCGAGACGAGACAATGCACGTTTTGGACAAATAATATGTAATCATTGTGATAATAATGACACATGGGACAAATGCATTCATCTATTTTATTTAATTTGTTCGTTTCGCCTAAATGTCAGAAATATAGAAGTAAGTTTCTTAATCCTCAGTAAGAAACTTACAAACCTCATTTTGCCGCCAAAATCCCAAAATTTCATCAAATCGCTCCAAATGTGCTACTTTAATATTGAATACAAGATTGTAAACTATATGTTCAATATTATATGCTATTTTTCGAATTAGAAATGTCTCACTTTATAATTATATATTATTTCTTCACTTTTACAATTTGTAATCACTCCAGGATAGTTATTATTCTATTCTTAAAATGTTAAATTAATGTAGAGAAATGTTCTCATATTTCCTAAGAATAATTAATATTCTTAATCTGATAGTATACGTTTTCAAGTGATATGATGCGTAACTTCTTATGTATGAGACAGATTACTTTATATATTTATAGTAGATGTCTAATTTTCATATTTATCCTGTGTGTCCTAAGATTTTTTTTAATACAGGTAGTGTTCAGTTCGAGAACACGACGTTTAAAACAAATGTAGTTTGTATTTATTTAAGTATGCATTCATGTACGAGTTTTTAAAATCCGTTAAGAGTGGAAACTGTCAGCGACACTATTTGCAGATATATTAGGATACGTTTGGAAGTATAGATTCAATCCGATCTTTAGTGGATTTGCTAAAACTGTTGAAAGATCCAGAGGTCGGTTTCATGTTTTTCTGATTATTCCTACCAAACTGCATTTAATCATATTGTTTGAAGCGTTACGCTACAGCAGATATGTGTCTATGTAGTATCCAGTTGAACTCAACAAATAGGAGATTATTGACGGCTACTGAAATGTTAACAATTTCTTAAACTTAATGAACATTGCGCGCGTCTTTAAATATTTAAAATTGCAAACTATATGTTTCTTTGGTGTCTTCACGATCCATCGCGAACTAATAATTTAATTCCTTCCGGTCACGCATTCGTTTCATTCATGTAATTGTCTTTTATCGAATAGCACAATGGAATCCTTTCACGTTCATTATGCTGACAATGACGTTAAATTAATGAGCATGGTATCTGCATCAGGTTTAGACTGTTTGGTTTCAGGTTTTGTCACGGAATTATATAACAACTTGTTTCTGAATGTGACAACAGTTTTTAAAGAGGTAGTTAACATCTTTAATCAGCTGAGCATGTAATTACCAATAACGGCATCAATAGATCAATTGGAACTTTGCACGTTTTGATAATATATGTCTGGTCAAAGCAAGTTGTAAATCAAAGCAAACGGAAAAATGATAATAAAGGTGTATTTACTGTTTTAATGTGAAGGGAGGTACTAAATGAGGACATGGTTTATGAACAGAAACCATCTCTATACGATAATGCATTAAAAACCTCGGCTGACCCCTATCAATAACACCGGTATTTTAAAAAAGCCTTCTTCCCAGTCAAATAAACAACATAACAATACCATGACATTATGTAGATGAACAAAATTAACAATGAGGAAGTGCAAAATAACTCTTTAAAGATACATGATTATTGGTATGATAATCCTACCTTTAGGATGGGCGTTACATTACCAGGGCATGAATGTATGTTCAGTAAACGTTACCAGACAATTAGGAGAGGCTCCTTCGTATGTGAGTCGCGCCTCTGAGTTGGGGCCAATTTAAAATGATAAATCTTGATCAGAAAACAAACAACTTTGAACTGTTTTCGTAACACATCACATCGTTGTTGCTTGGTTATGCCTTACTGTGCTTGTTCTCTAAAATATATGTTTGCTATATATGTCAACATTACTTTCCACTGCTTCTCTTGCAGAACTAAAACCTAACAACTAATAGATATTAACTGCTTGTAAAGTAGATGAGAAAAATATTGTTAAATAGGTTCATTGGGTTGGCAGGTGTTTCTTTAATCTTTGGGATATAATATTTTCGTGGGACACACACAGCGAATCAAACCTTTCAGAAATTGTTTAACTTAAAAATTATGATCATTGCTAATAATAGCATTTGCGTTAATGTAGTTAATCTAAAGGGCAGAAACTAGCAAGTAAAGTCTATGCGAATAAATGTTTACAAAACGACGTACTATTATATATTGATAGTTTGATTTAGATAGTTAAATCAATATAAAATGTAACACTTCAGGACGTCTTCATTAACTTGCAGGTTGATGTTTAATATATGCAATATAATGTAAAAGCCTAGGGTATTTGCATATATGTTACCGTTTGTAGTTTTGTTAGATCCTATTTAATTTTGTTTATGGGTAGTCGGCCTTTAGAAAAATATTTCTTAACCATGGTAATTAGACTTTTTCTTGGAGCAGATGGTATAATAACAAGCATTCAGAAAACGTTGTAACTGCAAGGATAAATTAGGCAACATAAACACTCGTTAATTTCGTAGCATATGGAACTATCATATATTGGAAGATACACGAATTTAGTAATTTCGAAAAGGAATAATAATTTGTGGTAGGTGTTTCGGTCGTGTTTTGTATTGCATTGCGTGAAGTAATTATATTTTGCATGGAAATGCTCACTGCTGAAGGACATGAAGCTGCAAACAAGGCAAACGATGCACTCTCTCTGAAATTATTAGACGGTCGTGAAATGTGGCTATTAGGTGTTTAGAATATATACTGTTTAATGTTTGCGGTTTTACAAACCTTTCGGTTGACAAGAATATTTGTCTTGTGATCATTGGAAATAAGGGAAACATTGACTGTCAAAGTCGAACTCATACAAATATTGTTTGATTGTAGTACGACCCTTTGCGTCTAGCCTGAAATATTTTCTGGTTGCAGTGGTTGGATTCTGATAGCTTTGAAATATTTTCTATTTTGTTTGCTTTTATAAAAACACAAAATACAAAAAAAAACCAGTTAATGTCAGGGTGTTAGAATTTGCACCGGGAAAAAAGTCTTCTTAGATAAAGGTAAAAGCTTCCTTGGAAGTTCGCTTCCCAATTGCAATATTTATTGCGTAAAAGAAGATCTGTTTTTCAACTTCTTTAAATGTCCATCTAAACCTGGTCGTTTATAGTCCTTTATAATCCTATGCTGTTACCGGTGTGATAAATTTAGGGAGTGGCATATAGTATGTTTTTGAAAATTGAGCGCATTCTGCTTCCTAGAATGATCTATAGGAAATATATATTTGTCTCAACTAGACAACATGCAATTTATACTGCAACTGGATATAAAATGCACATGCATTCAGTGCCATGTCCGACGATACAGGGTTCATAACTATTATGGAGGCGAATCGGACAGTTCTGATGGAAAAACCTCACTAGTTCCAAGTGGGAGGGATTCATTCGCCGATCGCAAACCTTATTAAACTAACAGACAGCAGCATCAAAGATCATTGATGTAAAACAAAAGCTTTTCAGCTTTGCTTTGATGTGTTCCATGAATCTAACACCAGGTATGAAAAAGTGAATGCATACGTAAAGAGATAATCGAGCAACCCGAAACAAGCCTAACAATATCAATTTAATAAAATTAAAATTAAGCTTAGAATATTAAAGGAAAAACGACAAGCGGCGCCACCAGCAATCCAAACAGAGTGATATGACGCGGTGCTAACATAATATTGATTTGGGTCAATACTAATATAAATGTACCCAGCCTTTATATAAATATGGCAGTTGTTAGAGGAACAACGATCAATGTAAAATACACTCTAAGAAAATAAAGCATTCAGAAAACCCCAAGCATGTAAGTCATATTTACGAATTTAAGAATCGGGACTTTACGGGCGCTCTTTAGTTCATTGGACACACAGAATGATGCCAATACAGCAAATGAATCTAACTAAAAGTGTAGTACATTTGCTGTTTATGTTTGGTGTTCTCAAGCCAAGTACAACTCAATAAACGCAAAATGTTGAGTGTTCCATCAAACCATATGAGGGTAGTTTTGAGAGATCATCGCACCATTATACATCTGACTAGGCATCTGCCCTCAGTACCCATTTGAATGAGTTTTGGACAGTTTATGCTAATCTTGATGATAACTTGGGTACAAGAAAGAAGATAATTGCCCTGTCATAACATGACATGCATCAGCGGTCTCTGTCCCTCTCCAAATACTGCATTTTTGAGTAAAGATGTCTCAGTATTCAACGAGTCGATGTGAAGTTGAAACCCATCAAATACAGATTCTTTCTCCGAGATGTACATCACCTTCCACATAAAATACCTAGTTGGAGAAACTATTACCGATCCCGACAATGTAGAAGTTATTAGTAAATGGGCCACTCCAAAATGAGATGGTATTGTACGGATATTCATTTGGTGTTGTCTCTTCCTTGTACAAGCTTGGGAAAAATAATGCCGTTTTGAGCTGGTCATATAAGCATTGTGCGTCATTCGAAAAGTTACCTAAAGCACTTGTATCAGCGCCAGTGTTGGTGATACCCAATTTCAATTATCCTCTTATACATGAAACAGACGTAAAAAGCGAAGGAATAAGAGCGGTCCTTTTCCAAAATTGCGTAATTATAACGTGTACTAGCCTACGTTGGACAAGAAGGCTTGCCAGGAGTCTAACTCATATTGAGTTGTCCGCCGCACAATCTATTCACCGGAAATTTCAAAGTACCCAATGCTCACTGTTGCCTGAGGTGGCTCACTAGCTTCAGAGATTCCAAAGGATAGTTTGCCCGTTGTATTTGTGATTGTATGAGTTAGTACCGACCTTACACATGGCATGTCATCACTACGTTTGTAATATCCATGGCCTGTAAAAGTTGGAAATACCGTAGAAAACACAATACCATATCGTCCTCCGCTGTAGGGCTGGACAGTGGTTTTAATTTGGAAAGACACAATATTGCCCAAGATAATCAGCTGAGTTGAGTATCTACAGAGCCCATCTTGTTAAGAAATATCTATCTACAGTAGCGAAGACAAGACTCAGGGTGAGGGTACAATTTATGGAAACATCCGACTAGATGATGCTAGTGACAGTTTGGCTTGTTCTTTTTGGCAAGAGGGCTACACAATTCTTATAGCCACGCCATGATGCACCTACGTCGGGATGTTTATGGGTATACATACCTCTTAGGAAAACACGACCAAGTTTCTACTGGACTGACATGAGGGACGATATTGGAAAGCAATGTGTGACATGTCATGCTTTACAACCAGCACAAGGATACCAACTATAAACCTCGATCTCAACATCAGAGCATATCAGTTGGTAAAAAAATAAAGCTCTTAGCCCTCGAAATTTTATGGAGCACAACACGGGAGTGGCAATCCATGCTGCAATATAAAGTAGGGTCTGGTATTTCTTGCATCTGTTTCTTCCTCCTCTGAGATCGCTTTTCATCACCTAGCACGCGTAGCCTGTCCTCACCAGCTTTCATACCTGTGATCAGAGCATATCGCTAGCTAGACCTATCTACACCAAGCTCTTCCCAGGTGTTGACATCGATGTCAAGGCCTATCATTTAGCGTTTGCGACATTCTTGAAGCTTGAATTTGGCCGTCCGCCCGACCTTGTGCCAGATGCACATTTTGAATAAAGAAGCCTTTGTGGATACGTCTGTCATTCATACGACGTATATAGCTTTGCTCTTTGCCTTCAGTCGTGCAGGCTTGAACAGTCTGCCGCCGAATCGCGTGTGGAGTAGATCCCATCTATGAACATCCCAAACGTGTATCTGTGCACGACAGGGATGAAGAAGCTGAGAAGTGTGGATGCAATCACGGAGAACTGTTTCACTTCGCTGCGGGTGTCGAAGGGGTCGGACGTTGAGCCATAGTATCCCACTGTGACTTACATGCTATAGTGGAAGGACCGGAACATGCTTGGCAGCTCACAAAAACATCCAATCTTTGCCAGGATTGTGAAGAGTCCGTATATGATGACCAGATCAAACGCCTTGGTGAGGTTTCTAAAGACCAGGAATATGAGTCTATATTGTTCTCTGCAATTCTCCTACACTTGCATCCCGAATCTGGACACTGTCAGCAAACGTCAAAAGACTGTTCAGGATCATGCGTGTGATGACTCTGCCTATGATGCTGAGAAGGTATAAGCCCCTGTAGTTGTTGACGTCACTTCTGTCGCCCTTGTTTTTGTACAGGGTTACGATGTTGGCGTCTCTTATGTGATGAGGCACTGCATCATCATTCCAGCACTGGCAGAGCAAGTCGTCCAGGTGTGTAAACAGCACCTGATGACTTCTGCTTCAATGCCATCCTTACCTGGGGATTTACCTAAGGACAGTTTATTGAAGGCCTGCGTTAGCTCTGCCATGTGAGAGAGGTTTTCAATGGCGTGGAGTCCGTCGTTGGTTGCAACTGTATTGCCGTTCAGAGAAGTACTCAACTCAACACTCAATCTGTGTGCTCTTCTCGTGGATGGTATCGCATGAGGAACTTTTTAGTGGTGCTGGTACTTTCTTCGTGAGACCCATTGCTTTCCTTATGCCATCGTACATGCCATTGATGTTTCCGATGTATGTTGCAGACTGGATGCTCTGACAGAGCTGAAGCCAGTATTCATTCGCGCACTGCCGGTCTAACCTCTGTACCTTGCTTTTGGTATACCTGTATATGCCTGTAAAGTTATATGTCAGAGGTAAATCGTTTGTATTACAGGTGAGCACTGCGACGCTTTTTTATGCATTACATACGTGTGGATGCGTTAGCCTCAAACCAGTCGTTGCATTGTGAATGCTTCTTACCAGATTCGATTGGCGGTAATGTGCATAGTTCTCTTTAATGAGAGAACAATCTCTCTTTGGTACTGCCGTTAGAATGTTCTGAATCAAACGTCTTGAACACGACATAATTTAATTTATCAGCCTTATCTGGATCTGACTTTTTCTTTACATCAATGCGTGGTTTACCGTCTTAAAAAGAGCGGCGGACCGTCTTTTGTTGAAGCTTCATTTTCTAGAACACAAGCGACTGGTCTTTGTCGCACTCAGTGCTGTAGAAGGTACGGCTAACAAGCACGCCCTTCATGGCACACCGGTGATGTTTGGCCCTGGATGCCTCGAGGGCACTTCATGATGTTGGTTTTTCTAAAAGAATGAATTGGCGATGTTGAGATCGTGGTACGAGCACATCTTTAGAATTAGCTGCCTGTTCTCATCCATCTTAACAATTCCAACCCAGCCAAGAAAGGAAGGCAAATATTCATAGTTGGCAAACACCTAAGCATTCAAGGCTCCCGGTAATATCGAATTCTGTTTCTTGGACAATTTGTCATTGCGAAAGTCTATAAACGTCGTATAACTCATCCTT
Organism: Unio delphinus; assembly: GCA_029339505.1. Lineage (NCBI taxonomy): Eukaryota > Metazoa > Mollusca > Bivalvia > Unionida > Unionidae > Unio > Unio delphinus. Next base: position 5,809,113 of record JAQISU010000009.1, on the reverse strand, counting down.
GTATCTGCAGTGACGCTTAGTGCGTATACATAAACAACTATCAGGTTAACAGGCTCGGTTGTGGTGTGGAGGCGGATGGAAAGCAGTCTTCCGTTTCCTTGTTGGCAGGGTTCGATAGACCACAGCAGAGAGTTTCTGACGGCTAATCTAACACCAAACCTTCTGACTTCTTCGGTACTCTTTCCTTGCCAGATGAATCTGTCGTTCTTTACTCTGAGGGACCAGGGATATAGTAATCTGGTCAGAGAACAAAAAATGGATGGGTGCAACATTTATACGGCAAGGCTTTGTTCAAACTTCAAGTTTCTTTTTCGGTATTACGTTTTCTAATTTCGTCTGTTATTTAATGTGTTGCATTAATTAGCTAACCGATAGTGATAGTTTTTTCCTGCGTTGAGCAAGAAGTGTGTAAAATAGAAATGGTTTATGAAGTTTTAACTAGCCGACCTTACGACATTATTGTGTAGCTGCTAGTTAACCGTTTTATGTTGTTGGGTGTGACATGCATAAACTAGTTGTGATGTAGATGTCAGAATGCAGTTTCAGCTAGCATGGTAAAGGTGGCAATTACAGATTTTACGCCATTTTGTATGTATGCTGACGTCATACTCAACGTTTGGGATTTGGTATTGATAGTTATATCGTGGTTAGCAAGGTGAGCCAGCGTTTTCGACTTTCTAGAGACCTGCCTGTTCAGTAACTTTTCCTATAGAGTATTTAGAAATATATTGGGTACCAGCATAACATCGGTTGTAGTCTAACATGGTTTGCATCAGTCAATAGTCCAATAAACGCACTTGGGATGATACGCTTTATGAAGGGAATCACTGAAAGATTGTATATAGTACACGAATATCAGTAAGAATTATTGACAGATATATCGTTGTGATACGATGTTTAGAACTGGTTTACTTGTGAGCTATGATAGAATGACACATCTTGTTCTGGGTTATTTATATTCATCTAATTAATACTGAGTTTTATTCCTGGCATTATGAGAACATGGAGTACTTTGGTAAAAATGACACTTCTTAATGAATTATCTTGATATTTGTATGGTTTAGTAAATGAGATAACAATAATTCTTTATATTGAGTATTTGGAAATGCTTTCTGATGAATCATACAATTTTAGAGAAAAGGCAAACTTTGCAACTGTGAAATATTCGAGTGTCGCGATTTGTGGTCATTATTTGAAATGTATGTATGGTTTACATGGATATTTGTCTTAAAATCCTGAGAAATAGAGGAAATATGGACTGTCAAAAAAAAGACTCAACCCGTTGTTTTTTTTATAGCAAGACCTCTTGCCTCTAATAACAATGTAGTTAATTAAAAAATGTTATGAAAGGAAGTATGAAAAAAGCAAACAATTAAATTATAGATACCGAACATTTGGGGTTTTTTTTAAAGATTTTTCAAACAAGAGTTTTCATTGTAGACGAAGACTCCAGTTAAATTATTGAACTGACTGATTAATCAAAATGGAAATTGATAATAACATAATTTAAATTTCTTTGCAATATTCATTAAAAGACGAATTGAATTCAGCTAGTTTCAATCTTTATACGAACGACAAAACCAACTAAAACTCAAATGGGTATTGATACATTGATATCTATGCAGTTTTGCCTCAAAACGAATTTTAGCACTAACGGATCAGACAGTGCGCCACCACAACTTGCGAAATTCAAAACAGCTGTTTCCTATGATCAGTTTGACCTGGCGAAATTGTTTATTTTATGTGATGTAGGCACATGAGTTGAAAACCAGACGAACAAAACAATGAATTTCACGGGATCATTCATACTTGTGGCGTTTTGTTTATTTATAACAATTGATCTCTCTTCAGTGGCATTAAACGTATGGTGGCTAACATTGTTGCAGTGATATCAGATGCAATGTTGACTTTTGCACAATCCGAACAACAGAATACTTGCACAGAGGATTTTAGTTAGTATGTTATTTTCATTCCACGTGATAAATAGGTCACAATATACTATCAAAAAGATGCTGATTAGTTTTCTTATGAGGCATTATATAAGATTTTAAAACCTAACAAGGAAATTCCTATGCAGAATAATTAATTATGAATAAAACACATTGTAATTTGAGACGTATTTGCTTTTATTATCCACGATAAAGATAATAATTGTAAAGTAAGTACATGAATAACTTACCTAGTTATAACAGTCGTTCTTTCATCACGACACTTGTTCAATATTATTCAGATTTGGAGGTACAAATCAATCCAAAGAACGATTAGACATGCACATCGCTAAAGTGGATACTACACTCATAATATTGAGGAACGAGTGTCAGTTTAAATAACAGGTTTCTATATATCTCTGAATTCATTAAGCTCTCAAAATAACATGTACTTACAAGCAAGACTGATAAAAAGTTCACAGAAACACTTAAAATTGAAGACATATAACATTAAAATACCAGAACAAAAATTCGTTTATCCGTGCAAATTATGAATGGCATTATGTAATGGAGGAAACCTTTGTACAATAAGCTTTGAAAAGGATAATTTAACTGTGCATCCTCTCGTGTCAGCGTGAAACATACGTATTACGCTTTATGTATGGGTGAGACCTGCCATAAATTACTGAATGTTGGGGATACAGTCTGTTCTGCCTGGAGCATGAATTGAATAGTGGTAAAATGACAAGGGTTTGAGACAAATATGGTAAACGTTTAGGCAGTAATGGGCTATTTTAAACAGGTAGCATACATTGATATTTTCCAGAATAATTATGAATAAAGGCGGAGTATAATTGTTGTTGTTGTTGTTTGAGGGTTTAACGGCATTTTACAGCACACGATAGGCTATCCCACGAGAAGTTACTGGCAAGCTTTCTCACATAACTACATTAGCCGAATCTTAGACTTGAACCCACGCTAACAGAGGTGAGACGGCAGTGATCCGTAACTTAAAGCGCTTTAAACCACTCGGCTACTCGGGCACACAAAAGCGGAGTATAGAGGAGTATTACTAATTATATGGGAGTTAAATAATTGTTGGCAGGGCGATATTTTAGTAAGGCAATGGAATAGCTCCATACCTGTACTGCACAGTATGAAAATAACAGTCTGCAACCACGTGGTTGATAACCGAAGATTAGTGTGTGTGTTTGTGTGTGTGTGTGTGTGAGAGAGAGAGAGAGAGAGAGAGAGAGAGAGAGAGAGAGAGAGAGAGAGAGAGAGAGAGAGAAATATAAAAAATAAGTAAATGAATACTGAAGCGCCGTTAATAAAATAATCAATGATTTGGAATAGACCCGATGCACCAGGTTTGTTGATCAAATCACTCGAAAGTGAATCATTCACAAATTATTGATTAAATTGTTACATTTAAATTCAGGGGTTTGGGTTTTATATCATATCTCTTGTAACATCCATGTTAATCCATCCCATCACCTCATATTTGTTTTATAGTTTACTCAAGCCTGGCAAAAACACAGTGCTCGATCATCTGCTAGATAAAGATAATCCAAACCTATAAGGTGTTGGTAACTCAAATATCCCCACTACCCCGTCACACATTTGAATATTTAGCTATAAAATTATACCACCAATAATAACGTTCTTGCTCATCAATAAAACATGCCACTATTACAATTTTCGATTATCAACATGTTCCTGATATCACCCATAACTCTTAGATATTAACGTGAATATAACGTAAAGAATTATTCATTGATGATATGCGTGACACCTTAAAGGACGTTATGTATGTTTGTATGTAAACTTACAACAACAAGTTACTGAAATTAGTATAGGCCTCGTGGAAAAACACAGACGGCCTCATTAGAGACTCCGGCTGTTAAATTAAAACTGTTGATGTATCAGGAGGTAGTCCGCATGATTAGCAGTGGATTAAGACGTCTAGTCAGCAACCATTCGCTAAAGAAAGTCATGATTACTGTTAGGTCGAAGATTGGCTGCTACATATCAATGTTTAATAGGACAAGTCATGGTCATTCATGGCAAACAGTATACACTGACCAAGAGCCAATATATGCCGGTAAAAAAATGAAATTATTCGCTTGTAAAAAAAGAGATGAAAAACTGATTGACCGATTAGATGGGCAGAAAAACATTACTATGATGACTACGATGCCATATGACGACTATGATATCGTATATATAAATATATATATATATATATATATATATATATATATATATATATATATATATATATATATATATATTTATATATATATATATATATATATATATATATATATATATATATATATATATGTGTGTGTGTGTGTAAATGCAAAAAACTGACTACATGCATCTATATAAAAATGGAAAAATTGATTATATCTGTAGTAGATGAAATAATGGTAGAATCAACAAGGTTATAAAAACTTTCTTCATAGTCACCTTTGTCAACCTTATAAGGAGTTATTTATGTTTACGGCGATCATTTGTCGGTTTAGTTGATTCGTAAATTCGTTTTAATAAGGCACTGGGCGCCGGCGGATTATACATCTATGCTAAATTTACCAAAAATGCATCGACTCGACAAAGATATATACTTCCAAAGAACATGTTCGCGATATGTGAACAGCTTTATTACCATCATTCTAAGACTCATTGACGTGATCCAAAGAAATAACATGTGTTATAATTGATCTAGTTTCTGGCGCTAATATGTTTTCTACAATAGCCGCAGGCTAATAAAGAAACATGGTAACTGATAAATTATAATTAAATGTAATCCTTTATTAAATTAAATTGCTGATTATCTTATTGTATTATTTTCTCTTGATATACAAGTTCGGAATGATCAATTTCTCGAAATATTTGAGCATGCAGGTTTTTTTTTGGACTGGTTCATAAAACGCCATAACTCATGCAAATAAAACATACAAGCATCTGATTTCATTATTCCTTTAATTATTATATAATTTATATATTATTATCTATATTATAAATTTGACGATTCGAACATTATTATTTGTTTTCAACACCAAGACAATCATGCAACGGTTGACATGGTTCAAATAACATAATCAGAAGAATCCTTTTCACGGTATTCCAGAATAATCATGATTAAAACGAAAACCATATTGCAAATAATGCTTTGAGTAAACATATTCAGAAAATTAATCAATATTGTGTAAAACAAGAAGATTGTATTGGGAGATAAAAAAAAACCAAAGCATGAATAATGGCATTCCTCTTACACGTTTAATAATTAGGTTGTCACGAAATTGTATACGACTATGTTCAATATGTATATGTGGTCAAAAATCTAGTCTCGATTTCGTTACTGCGTACAGCCTTACCGAGGGTAGTTTATTATTTTATGGGCTTTTTAGTTATTTCGGCATAATGAGTGAACGCTCAGCTCATGCTGCATGTGCGAAATTGCCTGCAGTTTAAAGTACCTAGCTGCGCATATCTGTCACAGCTAGGGGTATATAAGGACGAAATTATAAGACAGAAATCACATAACGATCCAGTCTTGTCGGAAAAGCTTCCATCCTAAACGGAGCAATCTATCAGCTAAAAGAGGTAACAATATATTTAACTTTGTTCTCATTGCTATTTGTATTATGATATAATTCATTGTTTTACATATTAGATGTTTAGTATTTATTATAAAATCTATAGAATAAATACGTAGGTTAGGCAGCGCCATTTTATCAGAAGTACTATATTTTGTTTCATTAGTTCTTTTTGTATCTGAACATAATTGAGTTCAATTATACGCTGCATGCTTAACGTTAAATGTACATGGATAATTATTTCATGTGCGCGCATGCGCTACATATATGTGTGAGAATACTTGACCGTGTCATATGTATTACACGGTTCGGTTGTTTTAATTTTAGCTGACGTGGTGTGGTAACTGAAGTGGTGTGGTGCTGAAGAAGTATGATGAAGTGGTGTGGTGCCGTTTTGTGCTGAAGTGGTGTGGTGCCGTATTGTGCTGAAGTGTTGTGACTTAGTGTGGTGACGTGTTGTGCTGAAGTGGTGCCATGTTGTGGTGACTACGTGTGTGGGCTTGTCTATGCTGACCGTGTAATGCCCGTGTGTGGTGCCTGTGTATGGTGCTTACGTATGCTGCATATATCTCGTCATATGGACGACGTAATATTTATTTAAATATCTTCTTTGCAGTCTCGTTATATGAACGACACCTGCATAATTTCATTCTACACAAATCTCGTCCCATGAACGAGAACTTCAGAACTTAGGGTTCACAATTGCATATATATCGTCATATGGACGACGTATTATTTATTTAATATCTTCTTTGCAGTCTCGTTATATGAACGACACCTGCATAAGTTCATTCTACACAAATCTCGTTCCATGAACGAGAACTTCAGAATTTAGGGTTCACGATTGCATATGTCTCGTCATATGGACGACGTATTAATTATTTAATATCTTCATTCTAGTCTCGTCATATTGACGACGCATTATTTGCATATTTGCATCTATCTCGTTATACGAGCCTTTTATATATATATATATATATATATATATATATATATATATATATATATATATATATATCTATATATATATATATATATATATATATATATCTATATATATATATATATATATATATCTATATATATATATATATATATATATATATTTCATATTTGTAAATTCATTCTTATACTTCTTTTTTGTCATTACGTTACTGAAATTCATAGTTCCATGTTAGGAACATTTATATAAATAGATTTTTCTTATATTTTGTAAAATATTGGTGTCAGAGTTGATTTTTAAATTTGTGTTTATAAAATAAACATCTTATTAACGCAGTTGTGTTCCGTGTCTTCACTAATCCAGTCTATCTTGTGACATAGGTTTCCAGTGTAGCCAGAAAGCATACATGTGAAGATTTTGATAATGAGCTTCAGGTGCGCAATATAAAAGTTATTAAAGGTAATGATAATTTCTGATTCAGTAAATAATGTCTACAGATTCATCATATATGTAAATAGTGTGATTTTTGAGTCTAAAGCGATTCAAATAACTTTTTTCGAAAAACTACATCTAGTTTGTGAAAGCTATTAACCGAAAACTAGATGAAAACATGTACTGATACATAAATCGATGAAGAGATAGCAGATATTATATTGAAAAAGATTTGCTATCAGGACAGTAGAACAACACCCACGTGTGCGCACGCACGCGTATAAACATGGGTTTAGTAACAATTTCCAAGACACTCCATACCGTGTGTCTAAGACGAGCAATAAAACCGAGGGTGATCTTCGTCTAGATAACGAGAACCAAATAAAGCGAACACCTTGTAAGAAGGTACCAACGGCTAATCAACCGATCCGAACAAGGCGACCTACACATACCTTGGATGTAAGAGTCAAACCTATAGTTTTGCAAAACAATTATATTCTATATTGTTTACTTGTATGCAGTGGTTCATGCGATCAATATATGCATCTATACAAATAAAACCATTAGTAAAAACAAAAATACATGTTTTAGTTCCGCAACCTGTGTTAAATAAGAAACATTCCAAGTTTGCCTAAGAAAATTTTGATGTGCTTTTCTTTCCTTCATAAATGATCCGAATCTATGACCAGAAATCACAAAACTGAAAAGGATCATCTCTAGGTGAAACCGCTTTAAACAGGTCGGCATTATATCTTTGCTTCTTTGTAAAAGCACATGCAAAAAATTGCACATCCCCCATCATCCTGATATTTTAAGCATCGCTTCACATGTGGGACTTTTGCATCAGGGATAAGTTTTGTACATAGAGGTTTGTATTTAATAGGGGTTACTGGAACAAGGCTATCTTCCTTCACAAGACAAAATCCCGTGTGGGGATTGTAAAGTACACCATTTATTGAAAATTTGCATCATAGGAAATATTGCAAAAGATCGGACAATTACTCAAAATTACATACTTTATTCCTAACAAATAGGAAAACTAGTTTTGATCTCTATCGTAACTGTTAAATGGTATAAACTGTCCAAAGTAATTTATGGAACGCTTGTTTACAATGCATACGTTATGCTTATACATAGATGAGTAGAGTTACACGCAAATGGTTTCTCTGCTCAGCGCACTAAATAACAGCAAAAAGTTGGCTTAACGTTCTGTTTTTTTTCCTGATTTCCAACGACCTCAAGACAACAGTCGATGTCAATTTAAAGTTTCTTAATTATAATGGCGTGCTTCAATTAAATGACCTAATTACCACACGTCACGAAAATAATAATTTCATACCTTTTTCTTCTTGCACATTTGTATGATTTATAAGTATGCATTTACGAGTGGAATATTAGTAATTCAATATAAAACTCCGATCTAAACACCATCTACAAATAATTTTGTATATATCTCAAAGTATTCAACACATCTACCTAACAATATTTAGAGAATTATATATCTTTATACTTTACAGATGGTCTATTTTTGCTAAATAATGAGGTCAATAAATCATGGGAACGGTATATCATGATGTCTGCTTAAAGAAACTGGTTATTTACTTGGGTGGCAAAATATCCTCCCAACATCAGATCCAATATCAACACATAATCACTAAAATCTAAAAAGACTACAAATGGAGATCTTAATTGAAATAGCGTGTCCATTGGTTTCATTGCAGAAAAATACGAAGACCTTCATAGGTTTTCGAACACAAACCCTTCTTTATAATGTATTTATCAGCAATCCAACAGGAACAACACGCATGACAAGGCTAATGTTAAAATAATTATTTTCAAGAATTAAAATCATCAGGAACTTTTTCATTCAATGGAAATTGTTATCAATGTTTAAAACGAGATTTTGAATATAAAACGCTAATTATTACCGTTACCGGGGGATCTGCATTTAATTGAAGAATTCCAGTTAAAGAGTTCCTGTTCTAACTTGTGACGAGACAATGCACGTTTTGGACAAATAATATGTAATCATTGTGATAATAATGACACATGGGACAAATGCATTCATCTGTTTTATTTAATTTGTTCGTTTCGCCTAAATGTCAGAAATAAAGACATAAGTTTCTTAATCCTCAGTAAGAAACTTACAAACCTCATTTTGCCGCCAAAATCCCAAAATTTCTTCAAATCGCTCCAAATGTGTTACTTTAATATTGAATACAAGATTGTAAACTATATGTTCAATATCATGTGCTATTTTTCGAGTTAGAAATGTCTCACACTTTATAATTATATATTATTTCTTCACTTTTACAACTTGTAATCACTCCAGGATAGTTATTATTCTATTCTTAAAATGTTAAATTAATGTAGAGAAATGTTCTCATATTTACTAAGAATAATTAATATTCTTAATCTGATAGTATACGTTTTGAAGTGATATGATGCGTAACGTCTTCTGTATGAGACAGATTACTTTATATATTTGTAGTAGATGTGTTATTTTCATATTTATCCTGTGTGTCCTAAGATTTTTTTTTCAATACAGGTAGTGTTCATTTCGAGAACACGACGTTCAAACAAATGTGCTTTGTATTTATTTATTTAAGTATGCATTTATGTATGAGATTTTAAAAACCGTTAAGAGTGGAAACTGTCAGCGACACTATTTGCAGATGCATTAGGATACCTTTGGGAGTATAGATTAAATCCGATCTTTAGTCGTTTTGCTAAAACTGTTGAAAGATGCAGATGTCGGTTTCATGTTTTTCTGAATATTCCTACCAAACTACATTTAATCATATTGTTGGTCTAGTATGTAGTTTCCAGTTAAACTCAACAAATAGGAGATTATTGACGACTACTGAAATCTAACACTTTCGTAAACTTAATGAACAGTGCGCGCGTTTTTAAATATGTAAAATTGCAAACTATATATTTCTTTGGTGTCTTCACAATCCATCACGAACTAATAATTTAATTCCTTCCGGTCATGCATTCGTTTCAATCATGTAATTGTCTTTTATCGAATAGCACAATGGAATCCTTTCACGTTCATTATGCTGACAATGACGTTAAATTAATGAGCATGGTATCTGCATCAGGTTTAGACTGTTTGGTTTCAGGTTTTGTCACGGAATTATATAACAACTTGTTTCTGAATGTGACAACAAAAACAGTCATTAGCAAAGCACGCATTAGCTTAAAATGTTTTATACATACAAATAATAGCAAATTCAACAATACAATGAATTCAGCAGTTTTTAAAGAGGTAGTTAATAATCTTTAATCAGCTGAGCATGTAATTACCAATAACGGCATCAAGAGATCAATTGGAATTTTGCATGTTTTGATAATATATGTCTGGTCAAAGCAAGCTGTAAATCAAAGCAAACGGAAAAATGATAATAAAGGTGTATTTACTGATTTAATGTGAAGGGATATAAAAATGAGGACATGGTTTATTAATAGAAACCATCTCTATAAGATAATGCATTTAAACCTCGGCTGACCCCTATCAATAACACCGGTATTTAAAAAAATCCTTCTTCCCAGTCAAATAAACAACATAACAATACAATGAGATTATGTAGATGAACAAAATTAACAGAGAGGAAGTGCAAAATAACTATTTAAAGAAACATGATTATAGTTGTGATAATCCTACCTTTAGGATGGGCGTTACATTACCAGGGCATGAATGTATGTTCAATAAACGTTACCAGACAATTAGGAGAGGCTCCTCCGTATTTGAGTCGCGCCTCTGAGTTGGGGTCAATTTAAAATTATAAATCTATATCAGAAAACAAACAACTTTGAACTGTTTTCGTAACACATCACATCGTTGTTGCTTGGTTATGCCTAACTGTGCTTGTTCTCTAAAATATATTTTGCTATATATGTCAACATTACTTTTCACTGCTTCTCTTGCAGCACTAAAAACAAACAACTAATAGATATTAACTGCTTGTAAAGTAGATGAGAACAATATTGTTAAATAGGTTCATTTGGTTGGCAGGTGTTTCTTTAATCTTTGGGATATAATATTTTCGTGGGACACACGCAGCGGATCAAACCTTTCAGAAATTGTTTAACTTAAAAATTATGATCATTGCTAACAATAGCATTTGCGTTAATGTAGTTAATCTAAAGGGCAGAAACTAGCAAGCAAAGTCTATGCGAATAATGTTTACAAAACGACGTACTATTATATATTGATAGTTTAATTTAGATGGTTCAATCAATATAAAATGTAACACTTCAGGACGTCTTCATTAACGTGCAGGTTGATGTTTAATATATGCAATATAATGTAAAAGCCTAGGGTATTTGCATATATGTTACCGTTTGTAGTTTTGTTAGATCCTATTTAATTTTGTTTATGGGTAGTCGGTCTTTAGAAAAAATATTTCTTAACCATGGTAATTAGACTTTGCACATGGAATTATCAGATATTGGAAGATACACGAATTTAGTAATTTCAAAATGGTATAATAATTTGTAGTTGGTGTTTCGGTCGTATTTTGTATTGCATTGCGTGAAGTAATTATATTTTGCATGGAAATGCTCACTGCTGAAAGACACGAAACTGCAAACAAGGCAAACGATGCACTCTCTCTCTGAAATTATTAGAGGGTCGTATATGTGGTTATTAGGTGTTTAAAATATATAGTGTTTAGTGTTTGCAGTTTTATAAACCTTTCGGTTGACAAGACTATTTGTCTTGTGATCTTTGAAAAAAAGGGAAACATGGACTGTCAAAGTCGAACTCATACAAATATTGTTTGATTGTAGTACGACCCTTTTGCGTCTAACATGAAATATTTTCTGGTTGCAATGGTTGGATTCTGATAGCTTTGAAATATTTTCCTATTTGGTTTGCTTTTATAAAAACACAAAACACAAGAAAAACCAGTTAATGTCAGGTTGTTAGAATTTGCAACGGGAAAAAAATCTTCTTAAATAAAGGTAAAAGCTTCCTTGGAAGTTCGCTTCCTAATTGCAATATTTATTGCGTAAAAGAAGATCTGTTTTCCCTCTTCTTTAAATTTCCATCTAAACCTGGTCGTTTATAGTCCTTTATAATCCTATGCTGTTACCGGTGTGATAAATTTAGGGAGTGTAATGTAGCATGTATTTGAAAATTGAGCGCATTCTGCTTCCAAGAAATCATTATAAGAAACATTCATTTGTCTCAACTAGACAACAGGCAATTTAGACTGCAACTGGATATAAAATACACATGCATTCAGTGCCATGTCAAACGATACAGGGTTCATAACTATTATGGAGGCGAATTGGGCAGTTCTAATACAAAAACCTCACTAGTTCCAAGGGAGGGGGATTCATTCGCTGATCGCAAACCTTATCAAACTAACAGATAGCAGCATCACAGAACATTGATGCAAAACAAAAACCTTTCAGCTTTGCTTTGATGTGTTCCATGACTCAAGCACCAGATGCGAAGAAGTGAATGCATACGTAAAAAGATAATCGAGCAACCCGAAACAAGCCTAACAATATTAATTAAATAAAATTAAAATTAAGCGTAGAATATTAAGGAAAAAAGACAAGCGGCGCCACCAGCAATCCAAACAGAATGATATGAGGCGAACGGAAGTCCGGCGCTAACATAATATTGATTTGGGTCAATACTTATATAAATGTACCAAGCCTTTATATAAATATGGTAGTCGTTGGAGGAACAATGATCAATGTTAAATACACTCTAAGAAAATAAAGCATTCAGAAAACCCCAAGCATGTAAGTTATATTTACAAATTTAAGAATCGGGACTTTACATGCACTGTTTAGTTCATTGGACTTACTGAATGGTGCCAATACAGCAAATGAATCTAACTAAAAGTGTAGTACATTTGCTGTTTATGTTTGGTGTTCTCAAGTCAAGTACAATTCAATAAACGCAAAATGTTTGAGTGTTCCATCAAACCATATGAGAGTAGTTTTGAGAGATCATCGCACCATTATACATCTGACTAGGCATCTGCCCTCAGTACCCATTTGAATGAGTTTTGGACATTTTATGCTAACCTTGATGATAACTTGGGCACAAGAAAGAATATAATGGCCCTGTCATAACATGACATGCATCAGCGGTCTCTGTCCCTCTTCGAATACTGCCTTTTTGAGTAAAGATGTCTCAATATTCAACGAGTCGATGTGAAGTTGAAACCCATCAAATACACATTCTTTCCCCGAGATTTACATCACCTTCCACATAAAATACCTAGTTGGAGAAACTGTTACCGATCCCGACAATGTAGAAGTTATTACTAAATGGGCCACTCAAAAATCAGATGGTATTGTACAGATATTCATTTGGTGTTGTCTCTTTCTTGTACCAGCTTGCGAAAACTAATTCCGTTTTGCGCTGGTCACATAAGCATTGTGTGCCATTCGAAAAGTTACCTAACGTACTTGTATCAGCGCCAGTGTTAGCTTTACCCAATTTCAATTATCCCCTTATACAAGAAACAGACGTAAGAGGCGAAGCAATAAGAGCAGTCCTTTTCCAAAACTGCGTAATTATAAAGTGTACTAGCCTACGTTGGACAAGAATGGTTGCCAGGAGTCTAACTCATATTGAGTTGTCCGCCGCACAATCTATTCAGCGGAAATTTCAAAGTACCCAATGATCACTGTAGCCTGAGGTGGCTCACTATCTTCAGAGATTCCAAGGGATAGTATGCCCGTTGTATTTGTGATTGTATGATTTTGTACCGACCGTAGACATGGCATGCCATCATTACGTTTGTAATATGCATGGCCTATAAAAGTTGGAAATACCGTAGAAAACACAATACCATATTGTCCTCCGCTGTAGGTCTGGACAGTGGTTTAAATTTGGAGAGACACGACATTGCCCAAGGACCGCTCCGGTGGCCTAGTGGTTAGAGCGTCCGCCGCGGAAGCGGGAGGTCGTGGGTTCGATCCCTGGCCGAGTCATACCAAAGACTTACAAAAATGGTACTAACAGCTGCCTCGCTTGACGTTCAGCATTAAGAGGTTAGTGTTAGGACTGGTCGGCCTGGTGTCAGGATAATGTGACTGGGTGGAGCATCATGCTACATGTCTGCAGCATGATGCCCCAGTGGTAGACATGACTATAAACTGCCTCACTGCAGACATCGTAGCGATATGACTGAATAATTGTTAAAGCTACGTTAAAATTCCTAATCAAACAAACAAACAAACATTGCCCAAGGTAATCAGCTGAGTTGAGTATCTACAGCGCCCATCTTGTTAAGAAAAATCTATCTACAGTAGTGAAGACAAAACTCAGGATGAGGGTACAATTTATGGAAACATCCGACTAGATGATGCTAGAGACAGTTTGGCTTGATCATTCTGGCAAGAGTGCGACACAATTATTATAGCCGCGCCATGATGAACCCACGTCGGGATGTTTATGGGTTATACATACCTCTCAGTAAAACACGACCAAGTTTCTACTGGACTGACATGAGGGACAATATTGGAAAGCAATGTGTGACATGTCATGCTTTACAACCAGCACAAGGATACCAACTAGAAGCGTCGATCTAAACATCAGAGCATATCAGTTGGTAAAACAGTAAAGCTCCTAGCCCTAGATATTTTATGGAGCACATCAAGAAAGTAGCAATACATGCTGCAATATAAAGTAAGGTCTGGTATTGGTTGCATCTGTTTTATCCTTCTCTGAGATCGCTTTTCATCACCTAGCACGCGTAGCCTGTCCTCACCAGCTTTCATACCTGTGATCAGAGCATGTCGCTAGCTAGACCTGTCTACGCCAAGCTCTTCCCAGGTGTTGACATCGATGTCAAGGCCTATCATTTAGCGTTTGCGACATTCTTGAAGCTTGAATGTGGCCGTCCGCCCGACCTTGTGCCAGATGCAAATTTGGAATAAAGAAGCTTTTGTGGATACGTCTGTCATTCATCCGACGTACATGGCTTTGCTCTTTGCCTTCAGTCGTGCCGAGTTGAACAGTCTGCCGCCGAATCGCGTTTGGAGTAGATCCCATCTATGAACATCCCAAAGGTGTATGTGTGTAGGACAGTGATGCAGAAGCTGAGGAGTGTGGATCCAATCACAAAGAACTGTTTCACTTTGCTGCAGGTGTCGAAGGGATCGGACGTTGAGCCATAGTATCAAACTGTGACTTACATGCTATAGTGGAAGGACCGGAACATGCTTGGCAGCTCACGAAAACATCCAATCTTTGCCAGGATTGTGAAGATCTCGTCTATGCTGACCAGATCGAACGCCTTGGTGAGGTTTATAAAGACCAGGAATATGAGTCTATATTGTTCTCTGCAATTCTCCTACATTTGCATCCCGAATCTAGACACTGTCAGCAAACGTCAAAAGACAGTTCAGGATCATGCCTATGATGCTGAGAAGGTATAAATCCCTGTAGTTGTTGACGTCACTTCTGTCGCCCTTGTTTTTGTACAGGGTTACGATATTGGCGTCTCTTATGTGCTGAGGCACTGCATCATCATTCCAGCACTGGCAGAGCAAGTCGTCCAGTTGTGTAAACATCACGATGTATCCGCATCTGATAACTTCTGCTTCAATGCCATCCTTACGTGGGGATTTACCTAAGGACATTTTATTGAAGGCCTGCGTTAGCTCTGCCATGTGAGAGAGGTTTTCAATGTCGTTGAGGCCGTCGTTGGTTCCAACTGTAGTGCCGTTCAGAGCAGTACTCAACTCAACACTCAATCTGTGTGCTCATCTCGTGGATGGTATCGCATGCGGAAGTCTTTAGTGGTGCTGGTACTTTCTTCGTGAGACCCATTGCTTTCCTTATGCCATCGTACATGCCATTGATGTTTCTGATGTATGCTGCAGACTGGATGCTCTGACAGAGCTGAAGCCAGTATTCATTCGCGCACTGCCGGTCTAACCTCTGCACCTTGCTTCTGGTATACCTGTATATGCCTGTAAAGTTCTATGTCAGGGGTAAATCGTTTGTATTACAGGTGAGCACTGCGACGGTCTTTTCTGCATTACATACGTGTGGATGCGTTAGCCTCAAACCAGTCGTTGCATTGTGATTGCTTCTTACCAGATTCGATTGGCGGTAATGTGCATAGTTCTCTTTAATAAGAGAACAATCTCTGTTTGGTACTAACGTTAGAATGTCCTGAATCAAACGTCTTGAACACGACATAATTTAATTTATAAGCCTTGTCTGGATCTTACTTTTTCCTTACATCATTGCGTGGTTTACCGTATTACCTAGAGCGGCGGACCGTCTTTTGTTGAAGCTTCATTTTTTAGAACACAAGCGACTGGTCTTTGTCGCACAGACCGGTGATGTTTGGCCCTGGATGCCTCGAAGGCACTTCATGATGATGGTTTTTCTGAAAGAATGAATTGGTGATGTTGAGATCGTGGTACGAGCACATCTTTAGGATTCGCTGCCTGTTCTCATCCATCTTCACAATCCCAAACAAGCCAAGAAAGGAAGGCCAATATTCATAGTTGGCAACCACCTAAGCATTCAAGGCTCCCGGTAATATCGAGTTCTGTTCCTGGGAAAATTTGTCATTGAAAAAGTCTAAAAACGTCGTATAACTCATCCGTGCATCTGCAGTGACGCTTAGTGCGTATACATAAATGCTAATCAGGTTAACAGGCTCGGTTGTGGTGTGGAGGCGGATGGAGAGTAATCTTCCGTTTCCTTGTTGGCAGGGTTCTATAATCCACAGCAGAGAGTTCCTGACGGCTAATCCAACTCCAAACTTTCTGACTTCTTCGGTACTCTTTCCTTGCCAGATGAACCTGTAGTTCTTTACTCTGAGGGACCCGGAATATAGTAATCTGGTCAGAGAACAATACATAGGTGGGTGCAACATTTATACGGCAAGGCTTTGTTCAAACTTTAAGTTTCTTATTCGGTATTACGTTTTCTAATTTCGTCTGTTATTTAATGTGTTGCATTTCTTAGCTAACCGATAGTGATAGTTTTTTCCTGCGTTTAGCAAGATGTGTGTAAAATAGAAATGGTTTATGAAGTTTTAACTAGCCAAACTTACGACATTTTTGTGTAGCTGCTGTTGTTGGATGTGACATTCATAAACTAGTTGTGATGTAGATGTCAGAATGCAGTTTCAGCTAGCATGATAAAGGTGGCAACTAAAGATTTTACGCCATTTTGTATGTATGCTGAGGTCATACTCAACGTTTGGGATTAGGTATTGATAGTTATATCGTGGTGAGCAAGGTGAGCCAGCGTTTTCGACTTTCTAGAGACCTGCCTGTTCAGTAACTTTTCCAACAGAGTATTTGGAAATATATTGGGTACCAGCATACAATTGGTTGTAGTCTAACATGGTTTGCATCAGTCAATAGACAAATAAACGCACTTGGGATGATACGCTTTATGATGGGAATCACTGAAAGATTGTACATAGTACACGAATATCAGTTAGTATTATTGACGATCGTTGTGGTACGATGTTTAGAACTGGTTTACTTGTGTGCTATGATAGAATGACACATCTTGTTATGCGTTATTTATATTCATCTAATTAATACTGAGTTTTATTCCTGGCATTATGAAAACATGGAATACTTTGGTAAAAATGACATTTCTTAATGAATTATCTTGATATTTGTATGGTTTAGTAAATGAGATAAGAATAATTTTTTATATTGAGTATTTTGAAATGCTTGCTGATGAATCATACAAACTTAGAGAAGAGGCAAACTTTGCAACTGAAATATTCGAGTGTCGCGATTTGTGGTCATTATTTGAAATGTATGTATGGTTCACATGGACATTTGTCTTGAAATCCTGAGAAATAAAGGAAATATGGACTGTCAAAAAAAGTCTTAACTCATAGTTTTTATTATAGCAAGATCTCTTGCCTCTAATAACAATGTGGTTAATTAAAAAATGTTATGAAAGGAAGTATGACAAAAGCAAACAATTATATTAAAAATACCGAACATTTGGGGTTTTTTCTAAAGATTTTTCAAACAAGAGTTTTCATTGTAGACGAAGACTCCAGTGAAATTATTGAACTGACTGATTAATCAAAATGGAAATTGATAATAACATAATTTAATTTTCTTTGCAATATTCATTAAAAGATGAATTGAATTCAACTAGTTTCAATCTTTATACGAACGACAAAACCAACTAAAACTCAAATGGGTATTGAGACATTGATATCTATGCAGCTTTGCCTCAAAAAGAATTTTAGCACTAATGGATCAGACAGTGCGCCACCACAACTTGCGAAATTCAAAACAGCTGTTTCCTATGATCAGTCAGACCTGGCGAAATTGTTTATTTTATGTGATGTAGGCACATGAGTTGAAAACCAGACGCACAAAACAATGAAATGCAGGCACATGAGTTAAAAAAAAAAAGACACCACTTGTTCAGACATGATATAAATAAAGAAGATGATGTCCCTTTATAACAATTCATCTCTCTTCAGTGGCATTAAACTTATGGTGACTTATATTGTTGCAGTGATATCAGATGCAATGTTGACTTTTGCACAATCCAAACAACAGAATACTTGCCCTGAGGGTTTTGTTAGTATGTTATTTTCATTCCACGTGATAAATAGGTCACAATATACTACCAAAGAGATGCTGATTAGTTTTCTTATGAGGAATTATATAAGATTTTTAAACCTAACAAGTAAATTCCTATGCAGAATAATTATGAATAATTATGAATAAAACACATTGTAATTTGAGACGTATTTGCTTTTATTATCCACGATAAAGATAATAATTGTAAAGTAAGTACATGAATAACCTACCTAGCTATAACAGTCGTCCTTTTATCACGACACTTGTTCAATATTATTCAGATTTGGAGGTACAATTCAAACCAAAGAACGATTAGACATGCACATCGCTAAAGTGAATACTATGCTCATAATATTGAGGAACGAGTGTCAGTTTAAATAACAGGTTTCTATATATCTCTGAATTCTTTAAGCTCTCAAAATATCATGTACTTACAAGCACGACTGATAAAAAGTGCACAGAAACACTTAAAATTGAAGAGATATAACATTAAAATACCAGAACAAAAATTCGTTTATCCGTGCAAATTATGAATGGCATTATGTAATGGAGGAAACCTTTGTACAATAAGTTTTGAAAGGATAATTGAACTGTGCATCCTCTCGTGTCAGCGTGAAACATACGTATTACGCGTTATGTATGGGTGAGACCTGCCATAAATTACTGAATGTTGGGGATACAATCTGTTCTGCCTGGAGCATGAATTGAATAGTGGTAAAATGACAAGGGTTTGAGACAAATATGGTAAACGTTTAGGCAGTAATGGGCTATTTTAAACAGGTAGCATACATTGATATTTTCTAGAATAATTATGAATAAAATTTGAGTATAATTGTTGTTGTTGTTGTTGTTGTTGTTTGAGGGTTTAACGACATTTTACAGCACACGATAGGCTTTCCCGCGAGAAGTTACTGGTAAGCTTTCTCACATAACTACATTAGCCGAATCTTAGACTCGAACCCACGCAGACAGAGGTGAGACGGCAGTGATCCGTAACGGAAAGCTCTTTAAACCACTCGGCTACTCGGGCACCCAAAAGCGGAGTATAGAGGAGTATTACTAATTATATGGGAGTTAAATAATTGATGGCAGGGCGATAGTTTAGTAAGGCAATGGAATAGCTCCATACCTGTACTGCACAGTATGAAAATAACAGTCTTCAACCACGTGGTTGATAACCGAAGATGTGTGTGTGTGTGTGTGTGTGTGAGAGAGAGAGAGAGAGAGAGAGAGAGAGAGAGAGAGAGAGAGAGAGAGAGAGAGAGAGAAATATGAAAAAAAGTAAATGAATACTGAAGCGCCGCCAATAAAATAATCAATGATTTGGAATAAACCCGATGCACCAGGTTTGTTGATCAAGTCACTCGATCATATGATTAAATTTGTTATGCGAGTCTAACAGAAAGCAAAATTTTGTAATTCTGTTTCCGACAGAAAGTGAATCATTCACAAATTATTGATTAAATTGTTACATTTAAATTCAGGGGCTTGGGTTTTATATCATATATCTCTTGTAACATCCCTGTTAATCCATCCCATCATCTCATATTTGTTTTATTGTTTACTCAAGCCTGGCAAAAACACAGTGGTCGATCATCTGCTAGATAAAAATAATTCAAACCTATACGGTGTTGGTAACTCAAATATCCCACTACCCCGTCGCACATTCGAATATTTGGCTATAAAACTATACCACCAATAGTAACGTTCTTGCTCATCAATAAAACATGCTACTATTACAATTTTCGATTATCAACATGTTCCCGATATCACCCATAACTCTTAGATATTAACGTAAATATAACGTAAAGAAGTATTCATTGATGATATGCGTGACACCTTAAAGGACGTTAGGTGTGTTTGTATGTAAAATTACAAAAACAAGTTACTGAAATTATTATATGCCTCGTGGAATAACACAGACGGCCTCATTAGAGATTCCGGCTGTTAAATTAAAACTGTTGATGTATCAGGAGGTAGCCCGCATGATTAGCAGTGGATTAAGACGTCTAGTTAGCAACCATTCGCTAAAGAAAGTCATGATTACTGTTAGGTCGAAGATTGGCTGCCACATATCAATGTTTAATAGGACAAGTCATAGTCATTCATGGCAAACAGTATACACTGACCAAGAGCCAATATATGCCGGTCAAAAAATTAAATTATTCGCTTGTAAAAAAAGAGATGAAAAACTGATTGACCGATTAGATGGGCAGAAAAACATTACTATGATGACTACGATGCCATATGACGACTATGATGTCGTGTATATATATATATATATATATATATATATATATATATATATATATATATATATATATATATATATATATATATATATATATATATATATATATATATATACACGAACATGCAGTAATCTGCGTAGATTACGACTTAAGCATTATGAAGCCTGTATGATAGTTTTATTTAGTAATAAATAGTAATTATGCCACCTATTATTAAGAATTCATTTATAGAATGCAGGTATAACACGTTCCACACAATGTATCTTTGTTTTCTCTCTCTCTCTCTCTCTCTCTCTCTCTCTCTCTCTCTCTCTCTCTCTCTTTATATACACACACACAAATATATAAATATATATATATATATATATATATATATATATATATATATATTTATATATATATATATATATATATATATATATATATATATATATATATATATATATATATATATATATATATATATATATATATATAGTGTGTGTGTGTGTGTGTGTAAATGCAAAAAACTGACTACGAACAGTCCAATACATGCATCTATATAAAAATGGAAAAATAGATTCTATCTGTAGTAGATGAAAAAATGGTAGAATCAACAAGGTTATAAAAACTTTCTTCATAGTCACCTTTGTCAACCTTATGAGGAGTTATTTATGTTTACGGCGATCATTTGTCGGTTTAGTTGATTCGTAAATTCGTTTTAATAAGGCACTGGGCGCCGGCGGATTATACATCTCTGCTAAAGTTTCCAAAAATGCATCGACTCGACAAAGATATATACTTCCAAAGAACATGTTCGCGAAATGTGAACAGCTTTATTACCATCATTCTAAGACTCCTTGACGTGATCCAAAGAAATAACACGTGTTATAATTGATCTAGTTTCTGGCGCTAATATGTTTTCTACAATAGCCGCAGGCTAATAAAGAAACATGGTAACTGATAAATTATAATTAAATGTAATCCTATATTAAATTAAACTGCTGATTATCTTATTGTATTATTTGTCTTGATATACAAGTTCGGAATGATCAATTTCTCGAAATATTTGAGCATGCAGATTTTTTGTTGTTGACTGGTTCATAAAACGCCAGAACTCATGCAAATAAAACATACAAGCATCTGATTTCATTATTCCTTTAATTATTATATAATTTATATATTATTATCTATATTATAAATTTGACAATTCGAATATTATCATTTGTTTTCATTACCAAGACAATCATGCAACGGTTGACATGGTTCAAATAACATAATCAGAAGAATCCTTTTCACGGTATTCTAGAATAATCATGATTAAAACGAAAACCATATTGCAACTAATGCTTTGAGTAAACAGATTCAGAAAATGAATCAATATTGTGTAAAACAAGAAGATTGTATTGTGAGATAAAGAAAACCAAAGCATGAATAATGGCATTCCTCTTACACGTTTAATAATTAGGTTTCCAGTGTAGCCAGAAAGCATACATGTGAAGATTTTGATAATGGGCTTCAGGTGCGCAATATAAAAGTTATTAAAGGTAATGATAATTTCTGATTCAGCAAATAATGTCTACAGATTCATCATATATGTAAATAGTGTGACTTTTGAGTCTAAAGCGATTCAAAGAAGTTTTTCCGAAAAACGACATCTAGTTTGTGAAAGCTATTAACCGCAAACTAGATGAAAACATGTACTGATACATAAATCGATGAAGCCATAGCAGATATTATATTGAAAACGATTTGCTATCAGGACAGTAGAACAACACACACGTGTGCGCACGCATGCGTATAAACATGGGTTTAGTAACAATGTCCAAGACACTGCATAACGTATCTCTAAGACGAGCAATAAAACCGAGGGTGATCTTCTTCTAGATAACGAGAACAAAATAAAGCGAACACCTTGTAAGAAGGTACCAACGGCTAATCAACCGATCCGAACAAGGCGACCTACACATACCTTGGATGTAAGAGTCAAACCTATAGTTTTGCAACTACAATTTATATTCTATATTGTTTACTTGTATGCAGTGGTTCATGCGATCAATAGATGCATCTATACAAATAAAACCATTAGTAAAAACAAAATACATGTTTTAGTTCCGCAACCTGTATTAAATAAGAAACATTCCAAGTTTGCCTAAGAAAAGTTTGATGTGCTTTTCTTTCCTTCATAAATGATCCGAATCTATGACCAGAAATCACAAAACTGAAAAGGATCATCTCAAGGTGAAACCACTTTAAACAGGTCGGCATTATATCTTTGCTTCTTTGTAAACGCACATGCAACAAATTGCACATCCCCCATCATCCTGATATTTTAAGCATCGCTTCACATGTGGGACTTTTGCATCAGGGATTAGTTTTGTACATGGAGGTTTGTCTTTAATAGGGGTTACTGGAACAAGGCTATCTTCCTTCACAAGAAAAAACTATACATAGGCGTCTATGATGGTAGATGGAATTGGTAAATCATATAATTGAGTGAATACTCGAAGTCATTGCCTTGGATAACGTCATATCCTAACTATTTCTAGTTTATTTCAACGCCGGTGTGGATGTACCTGTCTGTCGCTTCGCCTTTTAAGTTCTCCAACCTCTATACTGTCTCGCCTCGTTTCGACCATTACATTTTATGTGGGTAGGTGGATATATAAAGTAAGCAGATACGTAGATACTTCACCATTTTCTCAATTCAAAATACACAGAAAAGCGACCCAAATCTTATGTTGAATATCCTAATGGGAATAGATCATTACTCGCCTCTCTTTATGTCAGATATCATTCTATCGGAATTCAAACAGCTACCTGGTCAAGACAAAGATGGCAGACGATTAAAAAGCCTAGTTTTATAAGATTAATATGTTTTCGTCACTGACTCACGTTAACATCACATGAGACAGAACAATTCTGTTCTCCGCTCAATTACACAAATGAATGCTGGATTTCATTACATGGCTTTACTAAGCTTTTTCAGCTAACACACTTGGACAAGTCTTCTGCATACATGTAATCATCTAAGATCGGTGGATTTAAATGGATTATCGTAACACATATCAACTAAAGTAGTCCATGAAATCTTACATATACCTAATTCCTATAGAAACATGACGACAAATATTAAAATGATTCGTCAAACAAATTTATATAAAGAAGGTCCTTGTACGGATTCGCATAGACAAGCTCATTATAGTTAAATCAAGAAAATTGATCTAGAAATGTAAACAAATACATTCAAGCAAATATAAGCAAGTAAATTCAAGCAAAACATTATATTGGTATCAGCGAAGGGCATGAGTTTCATGCAAATAGCCTGAGCGTTCAAGCTTTGCTCTCTTCTACCCTGAATTGTGCGTCGAATTTCCAGACGTCATGTCCCTTTCACAAATGTTTTACAACGAGAGTTTCTTCTAAATTTACTCTCACAGTCTTCTATATTTTCACTCTTGCAGGCAACATGTATACTGATTATATTTTTTATAGACTAAGATATTTCGTGTGGGAAACACGACCCTTATTTAGCGTAACCAATCAGGATTAAATATATCTACAGTTTGTAATAACATGGCGCCAAAATTGCGCTTGGCCTGACTTTTGTATTGCCAAATAACGGTTCCCGGAAAGATTCAAGTCTGACAGATCCGATATAAAATCAGAGTTAAACGTTTTCTTTCTAGTCTTGGCTTAATTATGAATACTTCCTCTCCTGACATTTACATTATAAACCATTGAATTAAAGCGATTTCACAAGCAACTGTCGCCATTAATGTAACTAAATGTTTCCTGGCCTAAATTACGGTGCTCTTCATAGATCGACACACATTTGCACCCTTACAGTCGGTCATCCATCTTGTCTGAAAGCATTGCTTTGTAAAAGCATTTCTTCATACATTAAAGTTGGCTCATTTAGCGGCGTACCAGTATATAGTATATATGTCATTTTTGAACTTACAAACCATCTTCTAAGAACGTAATCCTGAGGATCAAAAGGACAAAACAGAAGCGTTGATATTAGTTTCGCCGGCTTTTAGCAATTGCTTTCTCCTTAATACAGCATGAAAGACACATTAATGGTCCTTAATGATAAAAACTGTCGACATCAAATGAGATATCCACTGCGACGGACAATAAGGAAGAGGATATATTAATTTCCGCAGGATGCAAATTACCATCAGCTCCTAAAACACCTAATAGCACATGATAATGCCATAATGCCAGTTAATTACTTCGAAGGAAATTTAAAAATACAAAAATAGAAAGTTTTATAAAGTGTGATTCTATATATATATATATATATATATATATATATATATATATATATATATATATATATATATATATATATATATATACATAATATAAATCAGTTTTGTACAGAGCATATGCTCTGATAGTTGTATTAAAAAAAATAACAAACATGTATTTGACGTAACATTTATGTCTCTACCATACCTACCAGATTTAAGCGAGATTCAAGAGTTTTAACAATAAGTAAGTAGAAAACCTATATTGAATTGGAGATTATTTGTATTATTGTTATTATCATTTTTTATTATTAGTAGTAGTAGTAGCAGTAGTTGTAGTAGTATCATTATTATTATTATTATTATTATTATTATTATTATTATTATTATTATTTATTAATTATTTATTTACTTACTTTATTTCTTTTGCAAGCATTTTATTACAGTGCTAATCAGATAAGTGCAGCCATTCATCAATAATTGAGAACCCAACTGAATGAGAGACCTAGAACGCTCTCTTTTGCATATTGCTAATAATCTCACACTTGTCAGTTCGGTTGATTACACGCTCGGCATTAGTGGGTGTGTGGGTCACGTTGGTCATTGGTACATTGGAGACGTAGCGGGTCCTTTCTTGACCCGATACTGTCCGCCATAAGATGTCATGTATAGCCAATTGTGTGCTAAAATACAGCAATAACCCCAAAGAACACAATAACATGAAACGTTTCTTGACTTTGATTGTTACCGTCCGTCCCCCAGCAATATCATATATTGGACTTATTCTGATAAATATAATACCATTTGTTCTCTAAATATGTATGGAAAGTTGACAATATAGTGTTTATACCAAACATTACCTATTTATTTTCTCTTTGTTTAAAGGTTTTGAAAGAACAACATATATCAAAGATCTATTTAATGTTAGGTTTAATTAACAGAATAAATATTTAAACAAGATAACATATTATTCAACAAAACAACCATGCCATAAAAACTAATAAATGCAACACTATTGTTAATATAATTATACGAAATGATAGATACATAAAGCAAACATATACAATAAATATGTGTATGGCGTACGTCGTTTTCCGAAGATGAATTGGAAAATAAATCTAGCATATGCCAAAAATGGCGGCCAAACGTTCACGCAATTGATTGTTAAATATAAAAGTCTTGCTTGGAATCACATTCAAAAATTGTCAATAAAAGCCGCTGTTTTGGGGTGAACAATGCAAAGGCAATATATAATAATGTATATTTCGATTGATGGCTTCTAAATGTCTTATCATAGAATGTACCCCAATTTCACGAAGCTCATCAAAATAAGTCCACTCAAAGTCAAATTTAATTTTTTTATTCCTCCTCCTCCTGTTCCTCTTCTTCTTTTTCTTCTTCTTCTTCTTCTTCTTCTTCTTCTTATTATTATTATTATTATTATTATTATTATTATTATTATTGTTAGTACTAGTAGTAGTAGTAGTAGTAGTAGTAGTAGCAGTAACAGCAGTAGTAGTAGTAGTGATAATATTGATCTGCACTCATTGTATTTCAATACTGCTCAAATCAAGACAACCGATTCTTTCGTTTCTAGACTTGTATAAACATTTCCCCTTAAAAACATATAAAACAAAGTTTTGGCAAAAACTGTTTTTGTTGTCTGATCTGAAACTCTATTTAAAGTTAATAGTTTAGAACTGAACGTTTGAATAATAAGATTCTGACTGCAATATGAGAAAAACATTATACACATCGGGTTTCTTTATTTTAGATACGGAAAGATTTATGAAAAATATTCTTCTTTAATTTTCTTCTTAAAAATTGAGAAAGGAAGTTCCATAGCTATATCAATGAAATTAACAATAAATAAAACAAAAGAGACACTCAGAATTTATGGACATTTGCATTTGTTTTGGGTTTTTTAACTGAAAATTACATTACAAATATTTGACACGGACTTTGCAAAGAACAGACATAAACCTTACCATATTCACATCAGTTCAATTAAAAGCTATTTAAATATTATCACCCACTCTCTTTGGTTTCAATCTTTGTGATCTTTATTTGAACTTCATGTTTATCTTTTTTTTTTCTGACTATCAACGCAACTGAATACATTTTTGAGATCATCATATTTCACATGCGTAAATATTACCAGATGTTGGATGTAAGCAAAACTTGCAATGTTACGATAAGATATGTAAACCGCTTCGGTGGCCTAGTGGTTAGAGCGTCTGCCGAAGAGCCATGCCAAATACTTTCAAAAATTGCACTAACAGCTGCCCTCGCTTGTCGCTGACCTTTATGGCATTATGTCCTGGTGCTAGACATCACTATAAACTACCATACTGCAGACATCGTAGCGATATGACTGAAAACGTGTTAAAGCTACTTTAAAAATCCTAATCATACAAACGCTAAGGCATTTCGAAGAAAAAAAAGGAATCCGGTAGTACGGCCCAGACTAAAGTAAGGTAAATAGATTAGATCAATTAACCACGGGGGAGGAGGTATGTTTATCATTCTTCAATGAGCACTACCCATGATTCATTAGTCACGTGATTAACGCGAATTTAGTAGCAATTATTTGTATGTATATTCAGGTCATATTGTGTGATTGACGTTTGTCTATAACTGAGGGTAGCAGTGAGTGTTAGCCTACCTGACTACTATCTTTGTCATAAATATCATATTATTTAGATAATTTTGATTTATGGTTGTAAATTAAATATTACGATTATTGGTATTTGTGGGTTTCCATGTTAACCTGGTTTTGAGTTATACAGCGTTGACTCGGAACCTAGGAGATTCCATTAAAGACGTTTGTTTTCAGTGTGATGGAATCTTCGATTAAACTGACCTTTATGGTTCTCACAATGTGTCTTAGATTTTTGTACAAAGGATAAGTAAACAGTATTCCTCTATTTACATTGGATGTGATATCAATCGTTTAGTTGTGTTGAGTTAAAATTTGAGAAGATTTATTTAAATTATTTGTTTAAATTACAATGTGTTCTTTGACTTTATGACGAAATCACTATTTGGGGATTGTTGTGAATTTGTTTAGATATGTTTTAATCATATCATAGATATACATATTGACTGTGAGCACATCAACACAATTCTAGGATATTGGTACATCAATGATTCCGAGACATGATTCTTTAAAAAAAACAAGAATTCATTCGGAATGCTATATACTTTTGGATTTACAGTGGGACCCCGCTATAACCCGCCCCGCTATAACCCGAATTCGGATATAACCCGGTCGTGGCATGGCTCCCGAATTTCGGGTAATTTATTTCAGATATTTTTCTCACAGACCAAAAAAAAAAATTAAAAAAAACTTTTAAGTATGAACAACAAAAAATACGTCAAGAGTTTAATTATCATTCTCATATTCGTCTAAACAGTGCGAAAAAGAACGTGTAGAAAATGTATTATCAAATTTCTTCTAGTTTTGTGCCAAAATAAACGTCGGAAATACAAATCAATTGCTGGGCCTACTGAGAACTTTGATCTTTGTTTATTGTTGAAAAATTACAGCTCATAAGTGTCAATATTATAATTACTGATTCCTGAGTAATGAAGCATCGTGTTTACTTTGTGTTTGTCTTGAATGCATTCTGAATACAATCGTTGCTCTAATAATCTCCGATATATGTTCTCTTAATTTCATACACAACTAAGCTATAGCCAATGCGGGGTTGATAAAAGATTCTCACCAGAATGTATAAATCAATCAATTTAAGTACATTGTTTATCATCAAAGTGAACTGCCGAGCTAAAAAGTGACATAATTCAGTGGTTAAAATACAGCCAGTTCGCCTTGCTGTATTAGACAGAGTACATCACAAGAACATGACGCTATAGCTGGGCGGCAAGTTCAAAAGACTTTGACTAGCAGTTTGGGTGGGAAAATGTGCTGGAATTTACAATGACTGAATTCAGAGACAGAAAGATCCTGAGATGTACATGTAGTTATTATAAGAATACACTTTAGCTTCCATTATTTATTATACGGACATGTACTATTTCATCATTCATTACGAACACCCGTTACGTATTTTTTGTTATTTTCTTTTCATTGAATTCAGTCACATAATGATCTGTGACAAAATTATTGAATATTTTACATCCTTGTGTGGATATTTTCGATGGAAATATTTGTATTATGGATTCAGTGTATGTTACAAGATTCACTGGTGAGTACACGGTGTTGATACTCTTTTCATGCAGAAGATATACATGTATATATAAATTAGACACGTGTATGTACCAATGCATGGTTCTCTGAATAAAGTAATATATTAAATCTGCAATTTCTGTTACCACAGCAAATGCTTTTCTCATTTAATATATATTGATCAAAAATGGTAATTGTGCAATGCATTTTCGCACCCGTCTTTATGTACCCCCCCCCCCCCCCCAATTAAATCTAAAAATGTGTTGGTATTGTACATGGTTGCTTATAACAAGGTTCGGTTCATAGCCCGGTCGGATTCTATGGCTCCCAACTACCGTGTTATAGCGGGGTCCCACTGTATTGATATAATTAAGGACTATTTGGGCTTAATTCATAATAATGTAAATTCGTTTTTCAATGTTTACTTTGTAGAGAATCAAATTATTTGTTGAGTTTTTTGTTGTTCTCATGTGTTACCTAATGAAATACCATAATGTCGTAACAGTTATGTCAATAATTTTTAATTTGCGTAACTAAAAAGTCTAGTTGTTTCCTCTTTTAAATTGTTGTGTTTTGTGTTTTTAAGGCTATATCGTCTTCAAAAAAATATATTATCGTAGACGGAGTCCCTTATGATGCGTCTTCTGCAAAGTTAATATTAATGTTTCAAAATATATCCCTACATTCAACTCAAAAATACATGTTTAAACTTGATTGTTGGAATGCACACTTAATGAAATAATATTTCAGGATCTTCCTTCAAAATTGTGCTGGCAGTTGGACTATGTCAGTCGCTTTCCTGACAACATCAATATTCGCATTCACAAAGCTATGTGAAACATTACTTACTCATCTATCCTCTCATGTGGATGTAACCAATTGGTGTTTTAGGTTGACCAAGTATCAATATACGTCTTCAAAATGTGTTACCAACAATGGATACTAGTATGGTAAGATTTTGAGGACTCCTACGTTCACTGGCCTAGGGAGAATTATTCCTGCTCTTTATTTTGTTTCTAATTAAAATGTCGCTAAAGTTCTTTGCTTATTCCGATATGCTGTTACCAATCTGGACATTTAAAAACGTTGAGAAATTTCTTTTGAACTTGTGTGCATGCCATTCTGATTAATTTTTGTTTTCGTTGCCTGTGAGTTGAAGGTGATGACAAATGGCAAAATTTATTCCGTTTGTCATGTATATTTCAGTCCAAAGAGAATCATCTTTTTTAATTTATCAATCCTGTAGGTAGCTCTTTTCCTGATATTTTCTTCATTCAGAACCACTTCATCGGGTGGATAGAACAATTGTTCATTGAATTACAAAGGCTATTAAAATGGTTTGCCAATGCCTTATTTTCATTGTGGTCGATATCGTATATGTGTCTAGTGAATTCTTAATGTTCAACTCGTTTGCCGATTGATTGTTTTCCGCACCTTTTTCATCCTATCGTGCAAATGGCGCTTTGAAAATCGCAAGTTATGTTTTCTTTGATGGAGAACGTTTGGTTGTTGTTGTTGTTGTTGCTTAAAAAGGTTTTGCCAGGTGTTAAAAACGAGCGTTTGTTGCAAAGCCTTCCGTGACATGCAGATGCGACTGCTGTAGTACGGTTTGCGGTTCCTAAATACAGTTAGGCGTTTTTAACGACTCTAAGGATTCACTATATCCCCGTTCTTGTGGGACCCTAAGCAGCGTATATGTTGCTTTGTGAAAATCTCGTTTTCAACATAATCTATGGAATCTAATAAATTGAGATTTCAGGATGAAAGTGTCCTTAGGATGAAAGGAAGAGTTATGCAAGAGTTGCTGCGTATCGATAGGCTTCAAGTAAACTTTGTATCTAACATCCCCACGGGCGTTTATCCGCACACTGTGTGCTATTTAATTTAATATATTAGTAGGGACCACTTCCCGTTAAACTCAGTAAATTTTTTCCAAACCCAGTTTCAACATTTATAACAGATCTTGATCGGGTCTTTTCGGGTCGGGGTTACACCTAAAGCAGTTCCTTTTTTTTCAATATTTGTATGCGTACGCTGTACGTCAAAGTGACTAGAAAGTCAGTTTTCGATATACTGATTGTGAAATTTGATATAACTGTTCACGCGACAAAAAGCACTCTAAAATTTGCCGTTTTTGTCGATGTGACGAAAGGAAATATAAAGTATAAATAGTTATTAATATTATTATCATTTGTATTATTATTATTATTATTATTATTATTATTATTATTATTATTATTATTATTATTATTAGCAGTAGTAGTAGTAGTTGTAGTAGTATTATTATTTGGTACAACGATATTGTATTACCGCATTCGTCACATGTAGTTATCACCACATATAGCAGTAGATAAAATGACGTCAATAAATTACCAAACTGTAATTTCATTTAGCGTGTGCTTCTCAACACATCTACAGAAATTGTCAATTTGCCGTCTTTTTATGTTCGTTTCCTGTCATTTCTCCTGTCAGCAAGCACTTGATTTTGCTACAAATTTTCTCTTTTATGCTCATCAAATCATCGGCTGTTAGTATCCAGTCTAAAGGTGTCCTTAAAGAAAAGAAGTTCTTATTAACTCAATTTTTTTTATACAAATTTATATGTGATTTGTTTCCTAATTTCTTTGAAAATCAAGAAAAATATAGTTCTACTTACTTGCGTATAATGATAAACAGACAGTCTCCATTTACTGCTAAATGATAAACGTTCTGTTAATTAACATTGTTTATGAATATCGCAATAACGATCCCGCAGTCGTTAAAGACAATTATCGCGGTATAACAACGATTTATTTATCAGTACAAACAGTTCAGTAGTTTCCGCCATGCCACGAAGGACCAATAAAATAGGATATTATATCAAATGAACTTACAGCGAACAATTCAAAACTAGTATCTAACTAGCCTGAGAGCTTTCGACTCTTAATCTGTCTTTTTCATAGCCAGATACACAACATACTAAGACAAACAAATAAAACAGAAAACCCGCTGTGTTTGCAAAACTTTACAGGAATGAAACCTTTAAATTTATTATGTTTCAACTAGTTTACTTGAACTTCTTGCGAATCCTGGAAGATATTTTATTTTGACATAGAAAATGATGAGCTTTATGAAACCTGTAACTTTAGTTGAATTTATGCAAACTATATATCTGGGTTTTGTATAGCAATTATATGCTACTGGATAATTAATAAGCAAATTTAGAGAATTATTTAAAGAAAATGTTTCGGCGGCGAAAATATAATTTTATTTGTGCACGGTTTTCTTTTCTAGACTTCATGGTTTAAGCCGCTTGTTTTCAATGTTCCAAAGTGGTGTATCCAGTAATAATTCTGTCATTTCCTATTTTCATTTGGGGTTGTGAGAAAGTGCAATATGGTCTTGATTCTGACCATATATATCTAGATTGGACGTTTCCATTACGTAATGGCGTATTTGTATGTATTTATGTATGATCGATACAGCGGTCCCTTTTAAGAGTGCTCTTAAATCTCGAATTTTTCGATTGCAGGAACAAACTTAGAGACCTAATAATGTTTTTGTATCTGATATGTTTTCAGCATGTTTTTGTTTTCCAATTTCATGGTTATTGTTATTTGTTTTTATGTAGTGTAGTCATATCAGTATAGATGTTGTAAAGCGCTTAGAGCTTCTAAAGATTAGGCGCTATACATAGTCCTCATTATTATTATTATTATTATTATTATTATTATTATTATTATTATTATTATTATTTTAGGAATTGATAATGTGACCTACGTCACAGTAGAATGGTGAATACTTTTACATACACTTAGTCTTATTTTTGAGTTCAGTTTTCCATTCTGGATGAGATATTTATTCAAATTATTAATTCGTTGGAAATGCAAAGTGCTCATCTATAATAATCTTGGAAATAACCATAAAATTAATTTGGAATTCAGATAAGAATATTTTTGGAATTAAACTATTGCAATACATCAAAATATAAGATCATCATCACAATCCAATCCACTGTCACATCAGCATAATCTAGACTATAGGCATATCAATACATTCAATAATATATTTTCAATAAAACTGAAATTCAAATAGACTTCTTCCACAGTAGTATTTGGGGATACTATAGGGACAATGGAAAATCCAGTCAAAAAGTGCTTGGGACACTATGGGGACAAAAGGTCGTGGGACACTATAGAGACAAGAAAAAATTGAACATGGTGGGACTGTATAGGGACAAGAAAAAAATTGAACATGGTGGGACTGTATAGGGACATGGGAAATGGAACATGGGAAATATGATTTGTATGGGTATAGGGGACTGTCTAGTGACAAGGGAAAAATGGTAGCAAAGAAAGTTAATATCTTTTCGAGACCTATGAATGGCCCTGAAAGGGCCGTTATGTGTAATGTTAACAGTATTTTGTTAACATAGAGGACATCTCACAGATCTTCTTTTCTTCCTTAAACTTCTCCTCACCTCTGGACCGTATAGTAAGATTCTCTTCAAACAGCCTTGCCTCTCTACATAGATCCTTCTTTTTCAAAGGGTTGTATCCGTCATTCGTATAATTGTTCATGATGATCTAACATACATGGGTATGTCAGTCCGAAACAGCATGGTAGAAACAAGGGTAGAAGATTCTAAGTTAGTCACATCTTGTGATGAGAAACAGGTGAAGCGAATGCTGTGTACTGCGGTTATTTATAGGGGAAGAGCGGATCGAAACGGATTGAGTGTATCCACCAATCCAAACGTGCGTTACAAAAGTCAGTCACAGTCATCGAATCGGAAGAGAGCGGTCTGTGACGTCACCTTACCTATATTTGTGTTCAGTCAATCGATGCGACAGAGTTGTTCAATGATGTCGGACACTAAGAAGATGATAAATTGGAGTGAGCCAGGAGTAGAGACAGCAAGTCATGGACCAGCAGTGACTACTAAAGTCATGACAAATCTACATCCAGAAGAAGTTGATTTTAACATAGATATTGTGGATTTTTTAACATCACAAGAATTTATTCCGGAACCTTCGTTGCCTTCTGCTTCTTCTTATGTACACGTCGATGATTTTAAGCAAAGACAAAAAGAAGAATTGGAGCGATTTTTACAACAACAGAAAGTAGAAGAACAAGCTTTTCTTATGCAACAGCAGGAAGAAGAAGCAAGAAGGAAACACCAGGAAGAAACAGTAGCAGCGACCGAGAAGAAAGAAGACCAAGGACAGAAAGAGAATAGTGAAAATCAAATGGTCACGACGGTACTTTTAGATATTTTAGCAGAGTTAAGGAGTCTGAAACAAATGTATCAGACTTCTTTATCACGACCGAAGAGAAAAAGACCTTCTCGAGCTAAACAACCCAATCTCTCTGTGACTACGTCTACCTTACCACCGTTAGTGATTTCTACCAAATCATTGACAGGAACCACCAGTACCGAAGTAGGCCTTGGCCGTGGCAAAGGCTTAAGACAGCTCAAGATGGTTACGTCACGTTTCTAAGTTTGTTTTGTTTTAAACACACAAAACACCAACGGTCCTTTTCAGGACCACTCCAATTATTTCGAAAAAAAAATACTATTTCAATTGCCTAATTCAATGAAAACTCAAAAGCCCTTTTTTATTTTTTTTAAACCCATGATGTATGTGTGAGTGAATGAATGTGTGAGTGTAGGTTCTTATTCTATAAAATCAAAACCAAGAGACACTTACTTTTTTCTCTCTGGTATATTCTGGTACAAAAGTTACAATTCAATATCACAACATAACATAACCAAATACCACTTTAAAAAAGTTCATAGGTTTCTTTTTTTTCACTCTTTCTTTTTTTCATTTTCTTTACTGTCACGGGTTTTTCTTCTTCTTCTTCCTCTTCACTTTCGTTTCGTCTACTTTTTTTGTCATTGTGAACGTGTCGGGGTTCTTCCTTGGGGAGGGTACCTCTTCTTCCTCCTCCTATTCCTTCTGTTCAGAATTCCTTTCCTCCTCCTGCTCCTGTTTTTTCTTAGGGCAGTTTGGAGACCAATGTCTGTTCTCTTTAAAATAATAACAGGTATCTTGACTTTTGTCTCTATTGGTACGTTTTTGTTTTTGTCACGATCTAGACATTCTGTAGCCCAATGTCCTTTCTTCTTACAGATATAGCAAGTATCTTGACTTTTATCTCGAAAGGAGGGAGAGTAGTCCGTAGGCTTGTCTGAAGAAAACTTTCGTATGACCCCACGTAAAGCTCTGATTAGAAGTTCAACTTGTGTAGGTTCTTCCATCGCTCTGGTCAATGTGAGAGTGAAATGAATACTGAAAGGTTAGACGCTAACCCTTTTTATATGCACGGATCGGACATGAATATATAGGGGTTATGGTCTTTAAAAGGTAGTCCTTTGACTTTTTGCAGACAAGATGAAAAGACCGCATCATGTTGTGGAGAATGGAGAAAACAGTAAGAGACAGAAACGTAATGTTTCGCCTAGCACAGTAGCTGAAGTCTTGGCTCAAATTCATGTCAGTGATTTTGAAGGTGACATGATTGAGCCCGAATCCACACCTAAGCAATCGACATCAAAGCAAAGTGCACCACCCTTAGTAAACCCTGAAAATTACTATCACATTCGAGAGACGGAAAAGCGTTCCTCTCGAAAATTTAGAACAACGGCTTACACGTATGCCGTAAAGTTTAAAGATTTCAAGTCCAATGTACCTTTGGAGAATACAGAAGGGTTCATTACCGAGGTTTGGGATTCTGTGTTAACTGCACTGAAACAGCAATGTCAAGCCAAAGAAGACGATCGCTTGAGACTTTCTATTCATCACGATAATTCAAAGTCCCCCGTTTTGATTGAGTTTACTAACCTATCACAATTAACACCTTCCAAAGTCATTGACAAAATTCAACATGTGCAACAATCCAACGACAGGTTTCACATCATCGACGGGAAAGCCACACTGTTCATGACCCACGTGTCTCTTCCCCAGGGGACAGGACGCAGAAAAGTGTTATTGGTGAACAGTCTTCGCAGCATTAAGCGAAGCCTCGTCCGAATTAATAATTCTCAAAACCAGATGTGTTTAGCCCGTGCCATCGTCGTGGGACAAACGTATGCCAACAAGATAAAATGGAAAAGAGCCTGGACAACTATTCGAAAATCGGGTCGAGCCAAACAAATAAATGAAGCAGAACTCCTGTAACAGCAAGCAGGGATATCAAAAGACGCCCCTTGCGGTATTCCAGAAATGAAAAAATTGCAAGACGTCTTGGCTCGACGTTACACTTTGAAAGTACACCCTCAAGAAGTGCGTGGTCCTCTTTTGTTTCGAGGTCACGACTTCAAAGACGGAAAATACATTCACGTCTATCATCACGATGGTCATTATGATATAATTATCAGTATCACTGGATATCTGCGATACGGTTACTACTGTGAAAAATGTGACTATGGTTATAATAATCGAGAACAACACAAGCATTGTGGATCAAAATGTGAGGGATGTTTGGCCTCTCAACCTTGTCTGGACAAAGGCCAAGAACGAGTGCATTGCCCTGTTTGTCAGCGCACGTTTGTCAGTATTACCTGTTACCAACAACATTTGAAGATGCAAGGTTCACAGCAGAAAAGTGCTTGTCAGCTATTGAGATTGTGCCCTACTTGTGGACAAAGCATACGTATCAATAGTGCCAAGTTTCACGTTTGTCGAGGGAAGAAACGATGTCACATTTGTCACCAAATCGTGGACTTGGTGCACGAATGCTTCATTCAAAAACATCAACCCCAACCAGAAGATACCCAGAAGAAAGGGAATTTTATCTTTTTTGATTTCGAATGCATGCAAGAGACTGGTATTCACATTCCCAATTTCTGTGTGGCTCATCGAGCGTGCGAGCAGTGTATCCAAGAACCCATCTTTAGTCATTGCCCTCACTGTAGCAAGATTCCTGGAGGACGTGAAAAAATATTTCGAGGGTCAAACACCTTGAGCAATTTTGCCCGATGGATTTTAAACCCCATCGACGAGACTTGGAGTGCAGAAGACATCGAACGTTACGGCGATTGTCATCGCTATGTCACGGACATGGCTCACAGTTTCTCGGGATTCGATGGGCAATTTCTGCTCAGATACTGTACAGAACAAAGTACCGAACGTCCTAAAGTGTCTTTGAACGGAGCCAAAATCATTTAAAAGCAAGTAGGACAAGTGCAGTTTAAAGATTCGATGAGTTACTTGGCCATGCCATTGAGTCGCATGCCTAAAACGTTTGGAATTACAGAAATGGCCAAAGGTTATTTTCCACACTTTTTCAATACCGAAGCCAATCAACATGCCGTTCTAGCCCATTTGACTGAGGCTGACGACTACGACCCCGACAACACGCGCACCGAACAACGAAAAGCTCTTCGTGCTTGGTACCAGACTCACGCCTCGGACCTCTTTGACTTTCAAGAAGAAATGTTAAAGTACTGTCGATCTGACGTGGACATTTTACGACGTTGCTGTGGAAAATTTCGAGAATTGTTCATGGAGTACGGAGGGATCGATCATTTGAAAGAAGCTTGTACCATTGCCAAAGCATGTTCCTTAGTGTACCGAAAACACTTTATGCCTGAAAATACTCTAGCTGTCATCAGTCCTCAAACGACAAATTTTGTCAAACGTCAATACTCGGTCAAAGCTCTACGCTGGCTCCAATACTTGTGCGACAAGGAAGACAATTTGATCCAACACGCTCGCAACGGAGGAGGCGAAAAGACCATCGGAACGTATTCGGTAGATGGATGGGACTAAGAAAACCCTCAGATCGTCTACGAGTTTAACGGATGCTTATTTCACGGATGCCCCATGTGCTACGCTAAGCGTGACACCAAAACTCAATTTTTACAAAGGAATATGGAAGACTTGTACCAGACCACGTGTCAGCGACGTTTGAAGTTGGAACAGCAAGGATACCAGGTAGTGGAAATGTGGGAACACGAGTACGATGAGCGTTTGAAAACCGATCCCAAGTTTAAACGCATCGTAGAAAGTTACAAGTTGGTGGACCCCCTGAACCCACGGGATAGTTTGTACGGAGGACGAACGAATGCCACCT
Source organism: Unio delphinus (assembly GCA_029339505.1). Classification (NCBI taxonomy): domain Eukaryota; kingdom Metazoa; phylum Mollusca; class Bivalvia; order Unionida; family Unionidae; genus Unio; species Unio delphinus. The sequence continues at coordinate 5,770,901 of JAQISU010000009.1, read as the reverse complement.
GTTTGCTGTACCAAGCAGACGAAGAGAAAGGAGAAGAAATCAAATACTTGGACGTATGTTCGCTGTATCCTTACCACTTTTCCAAGACACAACAATACCGCAAGGGCGACGAGACACAGAAAGTTATATTTGCAGACTACGTGGATGCCTTTTTAAAACTAAAACAAGAAGCTAGTGGCTATCCTTCCTGGTGTCACACTCCCGAAAACCAAAAGATATTCAAAGAAAAATATCGGGAGCAGGAAGGCATCACTTTAGACCAGATTGAGAAAAACGAAGAAAGGCGATCGTTTGCCAAAGTGATGCTCAATTGCTTGTGGGGTAAAATGGCACAACGACCGTCTTTACCCAAGACAGAGTATTTGTCCGAACCGTCTCGCTACTTCCAGATGATTCACGACCAAACCAAAGTCATGAAACACGCGGACGTCATTCGTGAGGACTTGATCTTAGTCAATTACGAAGAAGAACTAGACTTTGTAGAAGCCAACAAATTTTGAAATGTCATCATTGCGGCTTACGTGACAGCCCACGCTCGCTTAAAATTGTACGAAGTGTTAGAACTGTTAGGAGATCGTGTGTTGTACTTTGACACGGACAGTTGCATCTACATTCACCGTCCGAACCAGTGTAACCCTACCATCGAAGAAGACCGTTTAGGAGCCTGGACAGATGAACATCCCAACGACAAGATTCTATGTTTTGCAAGTGACGGTCCTAAAAATTACGGCTACGAATACCGAGACCAACAAGGAGAAATATACACCGAATGTAAAGTGAAAGGATTGACTCTCAATTATCGCACCAGTCGAGTAGTTAACTTTGAATTGCTTCAAGAAGACTTGAAGTCTGGACAGGATGAAACGTTTAAAATGACTACCCACGAACCGCACAAGATTGTTCGTTTACCCACACACCAATCGTTAGCCGACCTTTGGAAAAAGTCTATCAAATCGTGTACCAAAAAAGAGTACGACTTCCGAATCACTTCACTCTACCGTACGGTCACGTCGAAATTGGGCAGCATATAAAAAGGGACATCGTCCAAGACCAATAGTTCATTTGTCACTACATCGACCAAGCGAAAAGAAGATGAATCCATTTAAACAGACAGCATTCAAATTTGGGAATTCTCAAGTGGAGTGCGATGCTAAACCTTGCGATTGGAGTGATGCAAGGCGCTGTGACCTTAGCGATTCAGCAGGATATCGTGGGAACGTTGCTATGACTACTACACCTATATCTACCCTGGAAAGTGATGCTGTGCGTGTCAAACCTGAGGGACGCGAAAGCGGTGCCACACGTTATCGTGGACTCCTAGGAATTTCACCGTACCTGCATCGAACGGAAGTGAGGAGAGTCGAATATTCGTTCCCGACGAGTTTGCCTGAATACTGTCACTTTAAAAGTCGATTCCAAACCTTCAAAGATAAATGGCCAAAATATTTGCCTCGACCAACTCCTGAATATTAGCCAGAGCCGGATGTTTCTACTAGGGCGAAGGGGATAAAGTCAAGTGTTTCACTTGTGGTGTATCCATTTACGAGTGGGAACAGAAAGATTCCGCTTACCTGGAACATGCTCGATGGTCTCCGAATTGTCAATACCTACCTTTCGTGGGACCTGGTGATTGGAAGTTACACTACGGCTCCATGTCGTTTAACAAAACCTAGACCAGTATATAAGTCCTCTCTAAAACATAATATTCAAGGATTACAACACGAATTGCAAGAGAAGTTCTACAAGGATGTTTGGCAGGGTCTTGCTAAAGAAAAATTTAAATGGGTGACTGTAGAACTTTTGTGTGGTAAAATTCACAAGAGGAAAGTGACAAAAATTAACCAACGTGTTAGATTTCTCTGGATCAAGGGTATTTTTTTGCTCTGTTTCCAATTTAGTACGTTTACATCTGAAGATGTTTTGATCCTTCTTAACCGTTACCCTGAATGGCAGTGGGACGAAATTACACGTTATATTAATCACGTTCGCTTTTGGAGCAGATTTGATTCTGTGTAGAATATACACTGATGGTTTTCGACAAAAAAAGAAGTATAAAAGAGAACGACCATGCCACAACCTTTATCACTTGTGATCAAATAGATTCCTTGGAAGGATATCAATGAGAAGATTCACACGGTGAAAGATTACGAATACTTATAGCAAGAACTGTGCCCTATGAATGGGGGTCGACGTGTAGTGTGTGTTTTAGTGACTTGCTTTCTGGGATTTCGTTTACCTGTCGATTCCTTGTGGACACTTTACGAACACTACCTACCAAAAAAGACAGAATGTTGACTCCTTTAAATGTCCACGAAAGACTCATTCTGTTAAAAGCCTTACGCTTTCATCTGGATACGTCTCGACCTCTACAGGAAAAAAAGATTCATCAACTTTTACGTACGGTAGCGGTGTACGAAGATGTGTGTGTAGCTTGTGATTTACACCCTCATTGGGCAGATGTACGTGACTGGAAAAGTTGGGATTATGAGGCTTGGACAAACGAAGCATTTCATTATGCCCAAGCGTTGTATTCCTAAAATACATCGTCGAGTGAAAAAAGTCACTTTGAAACCTGTGTTAGTGACAGTACCAGAAGAAAAAGAGAAAGAATCTGTCACCCAGGATAATCCCTCTGTTCAAGACAGAACTGTCATGCACATTCTCCCACAAAGACCCTTTCGAGAAGACACGTATGTGACTCTAACCCATGTAGAGGAGACTATAAGAACATTGCACACTACCTCTAGGACACCTTCGTTACTCAAACAATGTTGTACAGAGACTTGTTTATATGCCACTTTGATCGTTTCCCTATGTATTTTATCCCTGTATTTATCCATTTGGCTTTTAAGTATTTTTGTCTTTCGTGTTGCATTGAAATAAACGTGTCTTGAAAAAAGTATAAATACCTCTTGTCTTGTCTGTTTTTGTGTCAATAGTGTCATACCCTACACGACTATGGCTAACTCTACTATTTCTACTACTCCTTCCTCCTCCACATTCAATGTCATTGACGAACACTTAGATCATGCTAGTTGGGAAGCCTTGTATATTCGTCATCCTTTTAACATGTTAATTGCTGGACCGAGTGGTTCAGGCATAACCGAATTTGTCAAACGTTTGATGGAACATAAACATTATTTGATCGATCGTCCACCTCAACGCATCGTGTGGTGTAACAAAGAGTGGCAATCGGCATACAGTCTCTTGCAAGAACGTCAAGGTGATTCCATTGTTTTTGTGGAAGGTATTCCTTTGAGAAGACGAGGAGGTCGTGTCTGACCCTAGTCAAACTCATTGGGTCCTTTTTGACGACATGTTAGGAGAAGACGAAGAAGAAACTAAACTGTGGTTTACGCGTAAAGGGCATCATCGTAATGGCAGTGTCATTTACATTACACAAAATTTATTTCAACAAAGTAAAACCCATCGTACCATTAGTCTCAATGCTCATTACGTGGTCTTGTTTAAAAGTCCTTGAGATAAATCACAAGTGCAAGTCTTAACCAAACAGTTAGGAACACCTTGGTTGACTCATGCGTACGATGATGCCACTCAATCGCCACACGCCTATTTACTCGTGGATTTAAAACCCACTACCCCTGATTATTTGCGATTTCGTACCGATTAGTTTCACGACCGGTGTCAAGACGGAGGAACTGTCGTGTACACGTCCTCGTCGTCGACATAACCATATGAAGCACTAAAAAATCTATAAAAACCTATGGTCACTTTGACCTTGTCTCATACATCATCAACATGACGTCCCTTCAGTCTCATCTTCCCATCAAATTGATTCGTGCCTTGTACGGCATCAGTCGCGAAAAAAATTCACAAATACGTGCTCACGTCTTCGAGGCCAGTCTCAAAGAAGTCTTACGATGGTTTACGGTGACAGCACGTCAAATACTGCAAGGCATCATTCACATTTCACATCAAACCAAACGCTTTTTTGACAGAAACAAAGTAACCTTGACGCAACTGGCCGATCCTCGCATCGACACTCAAACCAAAGGCAAATCATATTGAAACCTGGAGGTAGTGGTTCTCTAGGAGGTGTCATCATTCGTTCACTTTTAAAATAGGATCCCAATACTCCCAAAGTTCAAGAAAAAAAAGCCAAACGAACCTCTAAAGAAAAAGAACAATGGTGCCAAGACCAAAACACAGAAAAAGAAAAGTCCACAGAAAAAGCGGTTACCCGCAAAAAAGGCACTTCGGCCAGGACGCAACCATATCTTTGTCAACCACGTCCTGTAAAAGAAGATCTATAAGACCGTTTGGCAGGGTCAGCGTTTCCAGTAGCCACAAGTGCTTCCACTTCTCCATTGCAGGTGATGCCAGCCAAATCCAATTTGACACCCGTTTTTTCTTAATTTGATGAAACATTGGAAATCTGCCTCTCCCAAAACATCTCCTCCATAGGTGACACCCTCGTCCACATGAGCGGCAGTAACAGCTGTTCACAAAGTACCTGCCCCTAAAGTCAAAGTCCAAGAAAGATCTGGCATGTTAAAGAGTTTACTAGATTTGTCCAAACAAGAACTGGCCCGATTGAGTCCATTGCGAACCCCTTCAAGACGTGTGTTACCTGTCATGAAAATGATACGACGCAAAGATAATCAGTGGCGTCGCATTCCAGTATAAACATATTACTTGAGGACAACAACGGGAATCAGTATTTTCTGTACCACTGCTGAACACTCAAGGATGCTTCCTCAAAAACGTGCACACCACAACCCTCGACGTTCTACCGTTCAAAAAGGAACAGGAAAAAAACAATCTCCTCATCCCACAAAACGCTTAAAAACCAAACATCGACGTCATTCCCTCCAAAGACGTAGTCCTTTAAAGAAAAAAAAGTCACCAAAAAGGAGGATCTTTTGGCAATTTTGGGAAACACATTGTTAACTTTTTGACGAAGTGGTAGTTCCCAAAAAGTAGATAAAAGAGACTGTGTACCAAGTCTTTGACACCAGTGGTATTGTGAAACAAACAAGCTACGATGTCACCTCGCAGAAAACAGTCTTATTCACCCCACCAAGGAAAGAAAAGGAAAGGACGTTTAGACAAACATCGACACGTTCGTCGTCAAAGGGTCCAAAAGAAAATACCCGTCCGTCAAAAGAAAAAGATGTTGGTGCAACGCGGAGGATTTTATACTCCTTCTCATGTAAGAAAGGAAATTGCGCCATTTCTGAAACAATTGATGGCACAACAAAAACAAATATAAAAGTGTGTGTGTTCCAAGTCATTGACGTCAGTGGTATTGTAGAACGAACCAGCAAAGATGTCACCTCGCACAAAACATTCTTATTCACTCTCCAAGGGAAGGAAAAGGAAAGGACTACCTCCTCGTTTAGTCAAACACGGAGACGTGTTGTCTGTCCTGTCCAAAGCCTCTCCACTCATGCGAAAACAAATCATTAAAACTGCCTCCAAAGATGACATCGATACCGTGTGCGAATGTTGTTTGAATGTCTTGAAAGGCACGATATCTTTGTCTCCACACCAGAAAAAATGTTTAGTCAAACATCGACACGTTCTTCTTCAAAAAGTTGGAACGAAAATACCCATTCGTCAAAAGAAAAAGATGTTGGTGCAACGCGGAGGATTTTTTTCCCTTTCTTTTTCCTTTCTTGGGAGGATTAGCAAACGCCGGCGCAAGTATATTGCCAGGTCTGGTACAAGGGATGGCACGAGGGATCTCCCAAATGTGATCCTTCCAGAAGATAAAAGGGACCCATGGAGCACCACGATCTCAGACGTAACCTTTGGAAGCCTATGGAAGGACAAAAACTGGCTTTTTAGTTCCTTACATACGATGGATGGAATACCATCGTTGGCAAGAACAACGTACTCCCCATTTACCACCTAATCCTGATTTGAACGAGATGTCCCAATTACAACACGAATTGCAATCCTTGATGCATCGCCACGATTTGTCCGAAACCGAAAAATCACAAAAGTACGGTCAACTTTTGCAACGACTACAACTCTTTCATCGAAAGGCTGTGGAACAAACAGCTCTACCTACTCTGTCCGATTTGAAGGCTCTAATGAATAATCCGTCGCCCTTACCATCTACAGCGGCCAAAACAGACGTCACCCCACCATTACCCAAGGAAGAAGAAAAACCCCATGATCTCTTTCAAACACCCACTGCCACTCCACTTCCGAGTAAGATTGCCGCTTCCTTGTTGACCCCTTCCCCCACTATCCAACGAGAAGAACTCAAAACTTGAGTTCAAAAGATGATGGCTACTCCTTCTTCAACAGAAGTGAAAAAGAAAGAAAGGAAACCAGAAGTGAAAAAAGAAAAGAAGACCAAAGCTATCTCATTACCTCAGCCACAACCACCACTACCACCACCAGTACCCTCGACGTCAACTCCTGTGGCACATCGGACACGTAAAACCGTTTCCAAACAACCCCCATTTCGTCCCACCCAATGCAATATCCTCGAAGAGTGGGTCACTTATTAACCAAACCATGGAGAAGGTATCAGCCAGCATTTACTACGATCCAGCTCACCCTGCAGGTTACGGAGGCATTCAGAAATTGTATCGTGCTGCAAAATCTCGCCTGAAAAAGCTCCGTTTACCTGCAGTACAACGATGGGTACAAGAACAAGCAACGTACACTTTACACAAACCCATTCGACAAAAATTTCACAGAAGTCGCACTCAAGTGGAAGGCATCGATCATCAAGGGCAAGCCGATTTAGCAGATGTCTCTCATTTAGCCACCTACAATCGCGGCTACAAATATTTATTTTTTTGTCATCGACGTCTTTTCTAAATTTGCCTGGGTCGTACCATTGACATCCAAATCGAGCGGAGAGTTAGTACAAGCTTTGCAACTGGTGTTGAAACAAAGTTGTCGTCACCCTCTTCGATGGCAAACCGACAAAGGCACCGAATTTCTGAACCAAGCTTTCCAACGAGAATTAAAGAAACGTGACATTCATTTTTCACCACCGAAAATCCTGTAACCAAAGCTAGTATCGTGGAACGTTTTCAACGTACCTTGAAAGAACGCATGTGGAAATATTTTACGCATCAACACACTCTCAAATACATCGAAGTCTTACCGCACTTAGTCCAAGCCTACAATCAATCTTACCATTGAAGCATAGGACGTGCCCCACAAGAGGTGACACCTGACAACGAAGTGACTGTTTTTGAGCGTCTGTTTGGTACGTCCCGGACGATGGCTGTCCCCAAGAAAGGTGGAGAAGTGTTAACGCCGTGAGATTGGGTACGCATTGGTAAAACCAAACGCACTTTCGACAAAGGTTACTTACCCAACTGGACCACCGAATTATTTCGTGTTACTAGACGAGTGCGTGATCGTCATCCTATCGTCTATAATTTGGAAGACATGAACGGAGAAGTATTAAAAGGAACGTTTTACTTGCCTGAATTACAACGTGTCACAAAAAAAAAAGACGACGTGTACGACATTGAAAGCATTCTCGAACGAAGAACCCGTAAAGTAGGAAAACGTCGTGTCAAAGAAGTCAAAGTACGTTGGAAAGGATGTCCTAACAGTTTTGATTCTTGGATTGACGCTGTACAAGTCATCGACTATAAAAAGAAGTGACCATCATGCCCTTCAATACAGCTTCAGCAACCACAGCGACTACTCCTTCACCCACTTCATCTCTGCAAGATTTACAAAAGCAACCCTTATGGGTGTGGTGTGGAGAACGTGTCCTTAAAACGCAAATGGTCTTTTTCTGTCAAATGTAGTGTATTGTGTTATCGGTGCAGCCATTGCTAATTTGAGTTTGCAACAAGGAGACAAACAGTTTTGGACTGTTTTACTCAGCAGTTGCATCGGGTATCTTCTTCCGAATCCTTCCCTGAAATACTCTTACAACGGGAACAACAGTAACACTATTGGGAGTCTTGTATCCAACGTTAGTCATTCTCCTGACAGTCACCCTTCCAATCACAATCATCTTTTAGACACTCCTTTAACCTCGAGTGACTTCTCGGACAGAAGAACATTGGAATTATGAACAACACTATTAACTAATTTTACTTAACGTTACCCAGTGACAGTTCCATGGAGGTGTTTCTTAACAACACGTTATGATGTTACACGGCTAAATTACCTCAAGCCATGCCTTTGGATGAAGATGCTCATTGGGAAGTAGCTTTAGTGGAAATAATACAGCCGACACAAATCAAAAACATCGTCGAAAATCAAAACACTTTTACAATATAAGTGTATGACAAGCAATTGCTACAAGTCTTAGACGAACGAGGCATCACTGGCATGGACACAAAGAAATCAAATGAGCCCTTAACTAAACAGCTGTCTACTCATGTGTTCACCATTTCTGCAGGCTACTATTTTAGTGGTCAACATTTAGTGACTACACTTACTACCAGGTTAAATGCCGTGTTTGGTAAACCCCTGGTAAATCAAAGACAGTGCTACCTTTGAGTACATTAAAGTGGCTCGTCGCCTCAAGATCAAATTTTCAGAGAAGAAAATAATATCCATTACCATTTGTCCTGAATTGTTTGATATTTTAGGTGGAGACCTCAAGATGCTCCCAAACAAAAAAGAAATACCAAGCATAAGCAGTAACTTGTATTTTGCAAAATATTTTCGATCCCCTTTAGAAATGAACCAAGGTCTCAACTTGATGTTTGTGTACTCCGATGTGGTGGAGTACAACGTGGTAGGACACACCGCTGTACCGTTACTACGTGTCATTCCTTTCAAAGTGGATACCACTACCGCTGACGAGGAAGGTGGAAATACATATCACGTTCAACGCGAATTTGTACATCCTCATTATTTACCCGTTAGTAAGTCGTATTTCGACAGTGTCAACATTACTATAAAAGGAGAACTAGGACAAAATATTCCATTTACCAAATGGAAAGTCACAGTGAAACTCCATTTTCAAAAACGATTCTCGAACAACTGAAAAAATGATGTATCCTGTGTACCAAGGAGTCACTCGACAACGAGGACATGGTTTAGGAAATATGTTTAAATCAGCCTTTCGTTCGTTGGCCCATGTTTAAAACCAATGGTGACACGAGGATTGAACGCCTTAAAAGATGCCGCATTGACTGACGGCAAAGATTTTCTTCAAAATGTTCTCATTGACAAACAAAACCCTAAAGAAGCTTTTTTGAGAGCAGGCAAAAATGTCTTGCTTCAAACGGGTAAAGAAATTTTGGGTCGACGATAAAGTCCTATAAATGCATTGAACGGTACCGAGTCTGGCATTCCTGCTTCCCTGACGACACAAGAAAGACAAGGCAGAAAGCGACGACGAAGACACCCTTTCAAAAGTCTCCGTACCTCTAAAGTTAGAAAGACGAAGAAAAAAAGAACCGTTCGGGACTTAGAGATTTTTGATTATTAAAAGTAAAAACACATAGAGACAGAGAAAAAAATGATGCACCAATAATCTTGTGCCTGTTCCAAGTCGGAACTAGATTTCTTTGCCATGCCACCCACGATGATGACCATGCAAGAAGCCCAATAGGTTGAATTTCATCCCGTCTCCTCTTTGACGGATTCAGCTCCCATCGCGTTTGAAATCAAAGGACAACATGAAGATTACATCGATCTCAACAACATTTACTTGTATTTGAAAGTGAAAGTGACCAAAACGGACGGCATCCAGCTGCAAGCCGATACCCTAGTAGCTCCCGTCAACAATTTCATGCATTCCTTGTTCAGCGATGTGGATTTGTACATGAATAACAAACTGGTCAGCAGTAGCATGGATACTTACCCTTACCGAGCGTACCTCGAAAATCTCTTGACGTACGGAAAAGAAGCCAAGAATACTCATTTAGATGCTTGCGTGGTATGGAAAGCTGACACAGCAGTAAATTAAACGACACAGCCTTGTCCGTAGCAGCTGAGGGTGACAATCCTGCCGATCCTCACAATGTGGGTTTTAACGAGCGTCGAAAGAAAATTCACCTATGACGTAGTTTAGAACTGTTCTATCGTTTGCATTTGGACATGTGGTTTCAAGAGAAGTATTTGCTGAACGGGGTGGATATTCGCTTGAGACTAAATCGTAGCAGTGCTGCTTTCCATTTGATGGCTACTGAACCTGATGTTAATCCTGTTCTCCACCACTGTAAAACCATTATCCAAGAAGCCAGGTTATACGTGCGTCGTGTGGTAGTGTTACCTAAAGTGGGAAATGATATCAGTCAAACTTTGAGCAGAACGACAGCCAAGTATCCGATACGACGCGTGGAAGTAAAATCTTTCACCGTTGCCACTGGACTCCGATCTAAGATCGAAGATCATCTGTTCCAAGGACAGTTACCCAAACGTTTATTCATCGGTATCGTCAGCAATGCAGTCTTCAACGGTACCTACAAATACAATCCTTTCCAGTTTAAGCACTGCAATGTATCCAAAATCGAAGTCAGTCGCGATGGCAACACTTTGTGTACCAGACCTTTCGAACCCGACTTTGCCCAGAAGAATTACTTGAGATCGTATTTGTCGCTGTACGAAGCCACAGGACAGTTAGAAACCAACACCAGCCACGGTATTTCCTACGACGATTATAGAGAAGGTTACGCTTTGTGGGCTTTTGATTTCACACCAGACCAAGGCAGCGACGAGGGACATTTCCACCCTATAAAATCTGGGCAACTGCGTGTGGAACTTCAGTTTGCAGGACCTCTTACCGAAACCGTGAATGTCATTCTGTATGCTGAATTCAATAATACCATAGAAATCAACAGTTTGAGAAAAGTCATTCTGGACTATTAGACACTATGAAAGACCCTTGTCCTTCTTTGAATAGTGGAGAATCCATGGAATGGGAGGTTACAGAAAAAACAGATCCCCAAGAACCAAAAAGAAGAGGTAGTGATCATGCAATCCAGATGGCCAGAACAGGAACAACAGTAAGTTGCTTGTTTTGCACAACACTTGGAAGATATAATGAGAGACATGATTAAAAAAGATTGTTATGGATGTGAATTGATCATCCCAGTCAAATTCAACACGATAAATGTATGATGATGAGTCAAGAAGAAAAATTGGACGATTATCTGAACGAAGCTTGGAGTCTCATCTCAGAAGAAGACGTGTTACATCAGTGGTATAAAGGATTACGTGATCATTCCTCTCCTCCATTCCTCCTCCATTTTGATCATTCCTCGTCTCTTTAATCCAGATGATCTTCGATGAGATTGATCGCATCGACGCTCTCTTGGCCAAGAGTAAAGAGACGAAGCAAACCAACAGATACTTGACAGACCTATTCAAGCAAAACGTCTGGATCGAATTGATGACTTATCATCATCTGTGAAGAAAGGAAAAAAAAAACAAGGCTACACAACAAACAAATGGATACCTGGGAACTTTATTATCTTTTGAACCGTAGTTCGTACACTGCTTCTTGGAATCCTGTCGTGTGTTCTAAAGATGAACTACCTCATCGCAAACCTCAAGAGTATCAATCTTATGTCATCAACACAGATGACAGTCATCTTCCAGGAACTCACTGTGTAGCTGTCTACGTTCCTCTAGAGGGTTGTGTGGAGTATTTTGATTCGTATGGATTACCCCCTTTCGAAGATAATATCATTGACTATAAGAAAAGAAATGCCCAGACGACACGATTCAATAATGTGAAATTACAAAGCACAGATTCTATGGTGTGTGGACAATATTGTGTCTATTATCTGCATTATCGCAGTCTTAGATATTCTTTAGAACATTTAGGGACTTATTTTGATCGTCATTCGTCTCGAAACGATGACAAAGTAGATCGATGGTTTTGTGACCATTATGGCTATCTGTTGTCTTTAGCTAGGAAACGTAGTGTACATCAATGGCCCAATGACTTCCAACAGTGGAAATCTCAATTTAATTCGCAACGTTGTCAACCATGTCAAAGATAATGTATTAGTGTTATGGAAGAAAAAAATGTTTATTATTTGAAAAACAATGTTTGTTATTTGAAAAAATGTTTGTTATTTGAGAAAATGTTTGTTAGCTGAAAAAATGTTTGTTATTTGAATAAAAATGTTGTGTTTTGAAACCAATGCGTCTCTGTCGTTTGTTTTACATTTTTATTCATATAGATGCTCTTTGACTTTTCTTTCTATCCCCCACATCAAATTATCCCAATGTTTCCAAACCCTAAACCGTCGAGGGGTGTTTTCCATCACGTCCGCGCTTGAACCATATAAAGCAGGCGTAGTCTCCAGTCTGGCCATCCATTCCATTCCATACAGGCGGTGAACACGAAGCAGGCAGGACCGGGACGGCAGGACTAACTGGTGTAAATGCGTCAATGCATAATAGCATGGATAAAGCTACCAATTAGGAGTGATAACAGAGAAACACCCTTATGAGTAGTAGAAGCGGTAGTGTAGAGTAAAGCTCCACTACCAATTAGTCTTCAAATATCCAGCCACTAGAAGATATAATGCTGTATAATCGATACGTTGCTGACCTAGAAATGCCTTTACATGGAAAACCAAGATGGCTGACAAAGCACGTGGAGGGGACCCATGCGAAGTTGAAAACGTTTCCACAACCAAGAGGGCAGCAAAGTAGAAGATACAACAATGGCAGGGATAGGAGGTCACATGAGAAACTCTGTGACCACCACCTACTACACCCGAAGAAGTGCCTGCGGAGCAAGATGTGACTTCCCATTGCCATTTCACTTGCCTGAATAATAGGGGACTCATTTGGTTACGAGTACCCCTCCTTGAATAACTATTCCGTGGCCCTAAAAAGCTAATATGACTTATTTTTGGTACCTCCAGCAAAATTCATAACTAAAAACAAACTATCATTGACTACACTACTATATGTCGTTTAGACATTTTAATTTTCTAAATTGTTAGGGACTTAATTTATGTACACTTATGTACTAGATTTTTAGAACAATAGGATGTTAAATAACAATTCTTCAACTTTTATATTTGAATAATTGCACAGGTGGCTAACACATTATTGGAATTTAGGTTTGTCCATTAGTAAAACTGGACTAAATTTGAAATAAGTAGGGCTCTTTCGTTTCAGGTGTGTGCTGCGTTCGTGGCCTTGCTGTCCTTTTCCTTGCGTGCTCTGCTGTGTGTTGCTGTGCCGCCCGCGCCTCCTGGACCTGGACCCTTTCTGCCTTTGCCGAGTCCGCTTACCAAAATTACTAGCGAAATGAGGAAACATTTCCCCTCGCTACCTTATTTACAACTCGATTGGATGCTAGGGGTGGGTGTGTGTAGGTACCATTCCTACCCACCCCCAATATAGGCTTTCATTTCCCCTGATAGTTACTTTTTAGTAATTCAGGGGAACGCCTTACTTAATTATAGTGCATTTAGCACTTTAAGGGAGGGATTAACAACCCCTCCCATCTAAATGGGTGCCGACATGGCACCTATAAAAGATATACATATGCCCCTAGTGGGCGGCTATATCTATAAAACACTCATTAAGCAAGCAAGCAGTCTGGCCATCCATTGTTTGACTCATCTTCCTTCGAAGATGTGCTCAAGACTAGCTAAGCTGAACGAAGCTTACGTCACTCTGCATCGTATCAGACACAATCTTATGCCAAAGCCTGAAGAGATAGAGAATGTTAGAATGCTAGAAGAAACGGAAGACCTCATAGAAGAACTCTTCAGAGAGGAAATTCAAAAAGACAAAGAAGAATGGACTGAGAAGTATAGACTTCAGAAGCAGCAGAGTGAACAGAGAGAACAGCAGCAACAACAGCAGCAGGAACCAGACAGAAGTTTTGTCGACTGCCGTGTGGACACGAAAGAGTTCTCTTTCTCTTTCCGAAGAAGCAGACCCTATTGTGTTGCCAGATGAGGACGCAATCTTAGGCGATAAAAGATTGTCATCCTTCCTCGTACACACAAAAACAGCCCTTTTCAGGGCTACCCAATATTCTCGAAAATAATTAATTATTCAATTTGCTAATGGTATGCGAGGAAGTTAGAAAAAATAGAAGTGAGTCTATAATCACTGTCTCTTTTTACTTTTGTTTGAAGTGCGTCTATAAGCACAACGTGTGAGTAAAGTAAAAAAGTGAGTGAGTGTTTTCTTTTAAGTCCGCGTGTTTTGGTGATGATAGAGATAATGCAAGTTTTTGGATCGTAGGAGGTGTTTTCCATCACGTCCGCGCATGTGCTATATAAAGAATTACTCGTCAGTCTGACTACCTGCCCATGCCCATGCTGCCGGCAAGTAAATTTTCCCCTGTTTTAATCCTGTTAATAATTCCTTCCAGATGTTTATTTGTAACCTGTGGACTTGTGTTGTTCCTGGATACTTGTTTTTGTATCGAGTAGAGTACGCGTCCTTTCTTGCTAGTATCCCATTGTTTTTGCCAATTGTTGATAATTTTGTTGGATATGACGCTATACAGTTCTGTTACAGAATACTCGATATGTCCTATAATGTTGTTGAGATTAGTTTTTGCAGCTAAGTGGGCTTGGTCGTTACCAAACAAATCTATGTGAGATGGTACCCACATAAATTCAATTGTTTGATTAAGGTTGGCTAGATCATTAACAAGTTGTCTAGCTTGTTTTTGATAATTGCCGCGACCTTTGGAGTAACCAGAGTCCAATGTTTTGAGGACGCTGAGTGAGTCGCTAATAATGAGTGATTTTGCGAATTTATGTTCCTTTATCAATCCCATTGCCTCTAATATTGCCCAGAATTCCGTAGTATTGATGGAACATAGGTCTGGGAGCCGACTCCCTGTTGTTATTTGAAGTTCAGGGACGGTAACTGCTGCGGCTGTTCTATCTGGATTTTGTATTTTGGATCCGTCAGTGTATATCTTGATACAGTCTTTGTAGTTGACGTCCAAGTTGTGTAGTATCTTCGTTCTTATTACATGAGGCGTGCTTTCTTTGGATCCTAATGTAGTGGCTTCAAGGTTGATTTTTTATTTATAGTGTATGGATCCTTTTTCCAGATGGTTATAATGGTACTAACTTCTTTCTGAAGGCAGTATTGCATTTATTGATTGTTATTCTGGTAGGGTGCTTTGCTTTATGGATCGAGACTCTGGCCGCATACCTTAGAGTAAGTTCGTCTCTTCTAATGGATAATGGTGTTTCTCAAGTAAGGATTTGTAGTTGTTCTTTTGAGGTGCTTTTCAAGGAACCTGTGCAAATGCGTAGTGCTTTAATTTGTATTTGGTCGAGTCTCCTCAATAGACCAATGCGAGTTGATGCATACAGTTGGCATCCGTAATCTAATTTAGATCTAATAAGAGCCCTATAGATCATTAGAAGGGTATTTTGATTAGCTCCCCAATTGAATCCTTTAATATTTTTCATTAGTGCCAGGTCTTTATTACATCTGCGAGTCAGTTCCTGGATGTGGTATTTCCTTGTCAGGTATTGATCGTATGTTATGCCCAGGAGTTTGACTGTAGTCTCGAATATAATTAATTCCCATTGGATATATAATTTGGGTGGTACTACTGTTTGCTTTTGTTTTGGTGAAAAATTTATGGCTCGTGATTTGCCTTTGGAAAGTTTAAACCCCCATTCATCGGCCCAAGTTCCAATTTTGTTGAGGCTGTTTTGGAGATCATCAATGACATTTTGGCTTGAAGGATTGCCTGCCTTTCATAATCCGCTAGGGATAGGTCAACTTTGTTGGAGTCAATGTTGGATTCCAGGTCGTTGATCATAATGTTGAATAACGTAGGGCTAATAACACTTCATTGTGGTGTACCATTATCCAGTTTGTATTCCTCTGAAAGTTTATCTCCTATTCTAACTCTAATACGTCGATTTGACAAGAATTGTTTTATCCAGGAATGCATTCAGCCATTTATTTCATAATGATTTAATTTGGCTATGAGCCCATTTGTCCAGACCAAGTCGAGCGCCTTTTCCAGGTCTAGGAAAATAGCAGTAACATGTCGATTACTTTTCCGTTTGTTATTAAAAGCCAATTTAATCTGCGATTCCAATCGGACAAGCTGATCTAGAGTTGATCTATTGTTTCGGAAACCGCTTTGGTTATTGGTTATTTGATCATTACTCTCTAGGTGATGTTTTAATCTGTTGTTAACCATAGTTTCCATCACTTTACATATGGTGTCCGTCAGGGAAATATGTCTGTAAGATGTTACTTCTGTAGGGTCTTTGTCAGCTTTTGGTATTGGTATGACTATGGCTTGCTTCCACTTCTCTGGAATTTGTCCTGAGGACCATGATTGATTCATCATGGTGATTAAAGCCGTTTCAATGTTAACTGGGATATTTTAATAGATTTCATATCCCAGGTTGTCTTCTCCTGGTGAAGTTGTATTTTACGTTTGATTGCCATTTTCCATTCTTCTCTAGTAAAGGGCACGTTTAGAGTTGACTTCTTATGATCTCTGTCTAAAAAAAGGTGTGGCTGTTTCTCCTCTATTTCTGCTCTATATGATTGGAATTTTGCAGTGTGATTGGTATTACTACTCATTCCGGCGAAGTGTTTTGCTATTTCATTGGCTTTTTCAGTATTGGTAATAACACCTTTAATTTTTGGGATAGTGTTACCATTTCCTCCTTTCATGGATTTAATTTTGTTCCATATTTGTTTGGAGTTGCATTGCTTGATTTTTAGAGTGGAGCAGTAATTTTGCCACGAGGTTTCCTTTGCAGTTTTAATTGTCTGTTTCGCTATTTGTTCCTTTGTTTTGTATTCAATAAAGTCTGATGAAATCCCAGTGTGTCTAAATTTGTTGAGCGCTTTCTTCTTATCCTTAACTGCCTTATTACAATCTTTATTCCACCAAGGTATAGATGGTTTGGTTGTCAGTTTTGTTCCAGTAGTTGGAATACTTTGAACGGCAGCTTCTTTAATGCTTCGAAGAATGTTGTCGTTGAAACGGTCAATACTGTCGTCTTGTAGATCAACTAGTGTTGTATTTACGAGGAGGCTTCGGAATGTGTTCCAATCTGCCTTGTTTAAAACCCATTTAGACAATTTTTTATTAGTGTTTAGAGGCGTTGAAAGGTTAATATTTATAATTATTGGGAAGTGGTCACTGCCAAGTGTGGATTCTCTATCTACTTCCCATTTGGTGATGGCAGCCAATCTGGGCGTGCAAATTGTAAGATCTATTGCTGATAGAGACCCATCTTGTGGTGAAAGACGGGTTTTTGTTCCATCATTTAATATGACGAGGTTTCTTTTGTGCGTCCATTGTTCAATCAGCGCGCCTCGTTTGTCAATGTGACCATCGCCCCATGATTTATTGTGGGCATTTAGGTCACCACAAATCATGTTTTCTTTTTTTTGGCTTGATAATTGCGTATAATTCTGTAAGCACGCGGGTGATCCGCCAGGGTCATACACATTAAGAAGTTCGAAAGAAAAAGAACCAATGTGTATATGGACGGATTGATACTCTTTTTTATTTGTTGTGGGTGCACAATTTTTTTGACTAGTATTATTAGTAAAGTAGGTGCTGGGTAATAGATCATTAATAAAAAAAATACCTAACCCGCCCCCTTTAGTTCCATTTACCCTTGTTAAATAATTGAAGTTAGAATAACCATTAATTTTCGGCTGGTATTCAGATGTAGTATTAGTGTGGGTTTCCTGAATGCAAATAATGTCGGGTTTATTAGTAGAGTTTTGAATTTTGTTTAATAATTTCGCTTTATTGAGTTTTATACCCCTACTATTCCACTACGAAATAATTAGTTTATTTTTCCTTAATGAATCCATGTTTAATTATAATAGTTTGTATATTATTGTTTTAATTTCCTATGCCTTTTCCTATTTAAATATGCAAATATGTCTCCAGTAGGTCATTTAAGATCTGGAAAAAAGGTACACTAGGTACTCCCTGACTATTTGATATTTGAGTTATACCCTTTAAAAGGCTTTCAAGGTATTGTAAAATTTTTGAGGGTGGGAATATATCAATCTTACTATTAGTGTTTTTGATTTGTTCAATGTTTTCACCAGTACTGGTGGGTTTATACTAAGAATAGATCCTTTGAGGTCTATCTTTTGATTTAGCTTGAGGGCTATTTGTAGATTTTGATTGCTTAGAATTAATAGTAACTGCGACTTGAAGGGGTTCTCTTGTAATGTGCTGTTGATGTTCTTCAGGTTTGGGTTGTTGGTAAATTTCCATAGTTTTTGGTATCCCGCATTTGGACTTGGCTAGCATATATGGAATTTTTTCTTTGTCCATTGTACTTATAATATCCTTCTCTCTAATGGTAAATGGACATTTCTCTGTAGTAGGTCCGTGTGGTCCTCTACAGTTGGCACACTTTATTCCATCGTGATTACACTGCCATTTATGATTACCTCCGCAATTACCACAACGCGGTTTGTTTTTGCAGCCTTTGGAGTAGTGGCCCCAGGTTTTGCAATTGTTACAAAACCGCGGTTTGTTAACGTAGTCCTTTAGTAGGTACAAGTTTCCATAGAAATATACTAGGAGTGGTGCTGCAGTGTGGAATTCTAACATAATCATTCTAGATTTGTGTTCTTTTGTCGATCGTAATCTAGTTGTTTTTTTATGTCTGCTCCTTGCATTATAAGTTCATCTTCTATTTCTGCATTTGTTAAAGAGCTAAATCTATGGTTTAACTCAAGGACTTACTGGAATCCTTTAGTATATGTGTTTTTAAGTTGATTGTCCTTTGCTTCATTGGGAAGGTTACCTGATGTGGATTTATGTAGTTCCGGTTCTTTTGTTGTTTGTGGCAGATGAACATCTCTAGGGGCTGATAGGGTGGTAATGAAAGTGGGCGTAATATTTGTGCTGGCCTTGTTAGAGTCCCTGGTGGTTCTGGTAGATTTGGATATGGACTTGTGTCTGGTTACTTGGATTACAATTTGTCCAATTGTTTCAAGTTCCATATACTTAGCTACTTGAGCCAAAGTGCTACAACGTACTATTATAAAATTTGTTTTTGGTCTTATGATTTCAAATTGGCCACTGTGTTGTTTTAGTAGCGCTGCAGCTAGATTTCTCCCACTAATGTTGAAAACGTTGGAGTTTCCACTTGTAATAAATATCGTATGTTCTGGACTATGATATTTATTTTTGTAAGTAGTATTGTGGTTTGGGTCCTCCCTTGCCTGAGTTTTCGGTTTCGGTTTTTGTCCCTGATTGGTTTAGTAAGTTTCAGATTGTGTTGTCTGTTTCTTACTGTTCTTTGCCTTTGGTTTGCCGTTCGATGGTGTTTTCCCTTTGGTCTTCTCTGGTGTAGGAGATGTCGGTGCAGCTCTTCTATGTTTTGGGAACTCTTATGTTGCCTTTGGCTATTTGTAGAAAGCACTTTGATGTATTCCTCAATATCCGAGTCCGAGTCCACTGGGAGCAGTATGTTATCAATAGTGTTTTCTTTTGATAGTCCGGAAGGCTGACTGTAGTGGTAATTTTTTGTTTTACCAGATACATTAGTTAAAGGTACAGTTGGTTTCAAGGAAGGCTTGGTTGTATTGGAAGGAGATTTGGGTGAAAAACAAGATAAACAAGTTGGAGATGCAATTGCAGTTGAATTCAAAGAATGCTGGGTTGTATCCGAAGGAGATATGGGTGATAAACATAAGGGGGGGAGGAGTAAACTGGGTGATAATGGGAGGGGTTATCGGTTGATTCAGTAAAAAGGGGTTAGTTGTTGTTTTATTGGGAGTGATAACCTGAACGCTAATAGGTTTAGGATGGACCTGAGTGGTATCTTCTGGGATAATTAATGTGCTATTCTCAGAATTCTTTTCCTCGTTTACTTTTATTTGTGTAGTGTTGCATTTGTTGAGACATCGTTCCATTGTATTCATGAGTCCAGGAGAGTAGCATTCATCGCACTCATTCGTGGCTTCATGTTGTGTGTCATGTGTTAAAATGATTGTAGGTCGGATTGGAATCATATAGTTCGGGGATAGATTCAACTCTACAAGCGCACTAATATCTCCAGTACCACACTGTGGTTTTTCATCTGCCATAATACTCTCGTTTTTTCCAAGAGCAACCATGACATTTGGTGAGTTATGTGATGGTTTGCTAACCCTAAGTTTGCCACAATAGCCAATTCCACCCGGTGAGGGTGAGAGGGTTGCTGATGTGACTTTCGGTATGTGAGACGTCACTTTCAGTTCCCTTGAAACTATGTTTCTTGTCGTATAGCTAGGGGTAAAAACGCCCACTGCTGCTGCAAAAGTTAATGGCTTGCTTATGGGAGTAATAGTCTAGGTTAACGTCTCACTTCCATTTCCATTGCTTGGGCTGGCATGAGTATTGTTATGCGTGAGAGGACTTTCCATCTCTTTGACCATTTTCATAAGGTTGTTAGCCTTTCTGGTCACATAACGATTTGTATTCATCTTTACTTTAGATCTTGTTTCCCGAGACATGTTGATGTTTGCGGGAAGTAAATAGTGAGGTGATAAAGGGTTGGATACCGCGTTCACAATGTGTAAACTACTTACAAACTATCAATAATATGATAGGAATGTGAAACAATAGATATAGATATGATTGTGTAAAAGAATGCAAAGTAGTACTAGAGTAGTAATAGAGAATAGTTTAGACAAGAGAAACACAGCACAATAATGAGCAACCCTTAAACTGAAAATCTAAGTATACTTAGCTTTTTGTTTCCCTTTCCGAAAGAATGCAAATGGCGGCGGTGTTTACGTATTTCGTATCTGCTTGGCGGGCTGCTGGGCCACTTCTGTAGATATTTCTGCTTGGCGGGGTGCTCTAGCGGGCTGCTGGGCCTCTTCTGTAGAAAAAACAGCTTGGCTGGCTGCTGCCGCGGGCTGCTAGTCCACTTCTGCAGGTCGGGAAATCTGCTAGGCGGGCTGCTTATGGAGAACGTATATATATATGTTTTTGTAGATTTTGTGGATTGTGTCTCTCTTCGGCTTTGGCGGTTAATGTCAATCAGAATGGCTTCTTAGGTGCAACTTTTAAATGGTATCCAGGCCCACTCCTCTCGAGCGGTAACCCAGTTAGCTTGTTTAGTAGCTGCACACCACGTATGAACTGCTTGCAGGAAGAACTTAGAATGAATGAATGAATGGGCAAATATATTAAGTCTAACCCAGGAAGAATCACTACTTGCTCACACTGAAAAAATTTAAGTGAAGATCTACCACACGTCTTCAACGTGTGTCCATATTACAGAGAAGCAAGAAATAAACTTGCTAACTCTCTTAGACAAATTGGCTCACATATCACTTACCCCAATTTTTCTCTATTCAGACAATCCCAACCCAAATTTAACTGCAGATCTGATTCTAATGTTCCTTCGGGAAATAGATAAGATCAACAGTATATAATACTACAATTTACCACCACCCCTCAACCCTTAACCCCGGCGACGATCTAACGGACTTGCAGTCTGTGCGCTAACAGGGAAACGCGGGGAGAGGGGTATCAAAAGTCAGTCACAATGACTGTATGCAAATGCAATTTTATACCAACCCATCAGCGTGACCCAGTATAGCACTACAGACAGCATTTACCACATAGCGCCGTATAGCGTTTAACCACCCTGTAATTAAGCAGCACCTCCCCAACCCAAAACCCTTCATCCTGGTGTTATACTAACGGACATGCAGCCTGTACGCTGTAAAGGAAACGTAGGAGGGGGTATCAATAGTCAGTCACAATGACTGTATGCAAATGCAAATTTATACCAACCCAACTGCGTGACCCGGTATAGCACTACAGACAGTATATACCTTATAAAACTGTATAACATAAATACATCCTATAATTAAGCAACATCTCCCCAACCCAAAATCCCATACCCCGGCGTCGATCTAACGGACATGCAGCCTGTACGCTTTCAAGGAAACGCAGGATGGAGGGGGGTATTACTAGTCAGTCACAATGACTGTATGCAAATGCAGTTTTATACCAACCCACCTGCGTGACTCAGTATAGCACTACAGACAGTATCTACCATACACCGCCGTATCCCCAATAACCAAATACATTTTAATAGGTTGCAATACAACATTACATTGCACACCCATATGTTTTAGAGCTCTCTATACTTATACTATCTCTCAGTCTATACTACAATGGCATATAGAATATTGACTTAGGTGTTAATAATACTTAAATTAATAATATAAGGTGGCTCATTTCAGCCATCATGGTTACTAAATATATGTAAGACTACGGGCATTATAAGGGGTTTGGCTGGCACTTCCTTCTGAAAACAGGTTCTAGGAATCATACTAGAATTGCCTGGATTGGATCCACACCGGTGAACAGCAAGGTCCACCTCTATGTGATTCCCAGTCAAAAGAACACGAGTGTCATCCTTCAATACCTCCAATACATAGTTAGTTTTATATTATGACCCAAAATAGCTCTATAAGCTGGCTACAAGCCCAAAGCCATCAGCTCCCGCTACACAATGTAGCAAAATAATTATATAATACATTAACTAATTATGACCCTAAATAGTTATATAAGGTGGCTAAAAAACCCAAAGCCATCAGGTCCAGCTGCACAATGCAGCAATTAAAATATAATTTTTACTAGGAACATAATATGCCATCCTCCTCTCATACTTCTATCAACAGCACAATAGTGAGATTTCAAATTTATAAGTTGTAAGACGACGCTAAGTATCTTTAGAACCATGGGACCAAAATATAACCTTGGTCTTCCTTCCTGTGCCTTTCCTCCCACGCCACTGGCTGTCTGAGACGACTGACTTATTATAAACAGCACAAGATTGTGCAATAATGCGTGGGGGTACGGCACCATTCCACCCCCCGAAACAATTAAACAGCCCCTTTAGGGCAATAACTAGACGTGCATGCCTATTAGGCGAAAACGTCTCTAATTCAATAGTAGTAGTAGTAGTAGTAGTAGTAGTCTGACTACCTATTGTTGGCGTATCAACTCAAAGAAAAAAATGAGTAGAGTACACAAATTGAGAGAGCTTCAAATGCACCTGGAGAATGCTAGACGTCTCCTTGACGAGCTGGCAATGGAGGCTATAGCAGAGCAGACCAATATTGAAAAAGAAGAGGAGGAAAGAATAAACAAAGAAGAGGAGGAGAAGAGAAGGCCCATCTTGCCTCACCGCATGATGGTTAAAGCCTGTCGGGTGAAACCTGAGGTGAGGACGCCTTCACCACCAGAATCAGCTCGTCAAGCACAGGCAGCTTCCTCTTCACTCCCAATCACAAGAGTGAATTGGGCGCAACAACCACAGTCTCAGCCGCAACAACCACAGCCTCATCCACGGTTGCGAAATAGAGGAAGACATGAAGAGACTTTCACTATCCCTCAAACGGAAGATTGGGATAGTGAAGCCACTCAAGCTTCCTCTTAACTCTCAATCACAAGAGTGAATTGGGAGAACGATTGGAGTAGGAGATGTGTGTGCGGGGCTAGACCTGGGAGATGCCAGCATTAGCCAGGTGTATTTTGAAGTTTAAAAAACAGCCCTTCTCAGTATATAATAGGGTTTGTTTTGGCTGCTTCCCGTGTGTGTGTGTGTGGATAGTATATGGTGCGATTTTGGATAGTATATAATATGGTTTGTTTTGGCTGCTTCCAGTGTGTGTGTGTGTGTGTGGTTGGTATATGGTGTGAATTTGGATAGTATATAATATGGTTTGTTTTGGCTGCTTCCCGTGTGTGTGTGTGTGGATAGTATATGGTGTGATTTTGGATAGTATATAATATGGTTTGTTTTGGCTACTTCCCGTGTGTGTGTGTGTGAATGGTACATGATGTGATTTTGAATAGTAAATAATATGGTTTGTGAATAGTATATAATATGAAAAGTGAATGTAAGGTTTGTTTTCTTTCACGTCCGTGCTTAAGATATATATATATATATATATATAGGCAATCGTCGGTCCTTGGAGCCATTCAATTTTGAACACATCAAGATGAATTTCGACTTGTTTATCCAACTCCGAGACAGCTGGTTTGGGATCCTTGATGCAGAATATGAAGTGGGAAGACTTGAGGAAGAATTTCAGAGTAACCTGGGCTTTGTAAGCCAACTGAAATTAGCAAGAGATCTATTAGAAGGTATGATAGAGGAGGAAGACCAGAAATTAAGAAGACGTATTAAAACAAAATATATAAGAATAGGGGACTTGAAGCAGGCACTTGATCATGTCATCAAAGTCAGGTGCTTTCTAGAAGAAACATTACATTTGATAGAGTGGGAATATGTGAAGTGTGGTCTAGACCGGCTAAAGAAAGCAGAAGCAATGATGAGAATGGTGATGGAAGAACAGGTGATCCAGATTAAAGAAAAATGGGATAAGGAGAAAAAGGAACAAAAAAACAAAAAGAAGAAAGAGGACTTTGATCAACTAAATCAAAGATGGATCAAAGTTCAGGAAACGTTTAAAGCTATGGGACATCCTAATTGGATTCCCGAGGACAAGAAGAAGAAGAAAACGGGGATCATTGGAAAAATCAAAAGGTGGTGGAACAACGGCAGAAAAAAAAAGACGAAGAAGAAGTATTCAAAGGCCCTTTTCAGGGCCACTCATATGCCTCGAAAAGATATTAGCTTTCTTTGCCTCCATTTTTTCCTTATCGCTAGATAGTCCCCTATACCAATAATATTCCCCATGTTTAATTTTCCGTTGTCCATATACAGGCCCAACATGTTAAATTTCCCTTGTCCCTATACAGGCTCACCATGTTAAATTTCCCTTGTCCCTATAGTGCCCTAAGCTGTTTTGTCCCCATAGTGCCCCAAACTGTTTTTGACTGGATTTTCCATTGTCCCTATAAATCTTGTCCCCATAGTGCCCCAGGCTGTTTTTGTCTGGATTTTCCATTGTCCCCATAGTGCCCCATATTACTACTTATGTATGTATGTATGTATGTATGTATGTATGTATGTATGTATGTATGTATGTATGTATGTATGTATGTATGTATGTATAATATCATTGTATTTTCATGCAAATTAAGTACACGATACATATTTATTCAGCAGAGAGAAACAAACATTTGTCGCTCTTGAGATAACAATTTTACAACTTTCCTTTCATATCTTACGTTATTACATTGTTATGTTTTTCAAAATCGGATTAAGTAATACATTGTATTTTAGTACGTCCATTTCATTTCTTGGGTTAATGATTCTTTTTAAATTCATTGGTTAGCGTATATTTGCATACATTGCTTGCTGCTAATCCAGCGTGTGTACGTATATAGTAGTACTACATTATACACAGTTCTGCGCGTCTCATGCTTGGCCGAAATTTCATTACAACCATGGCCGTCATCGACATCAATTTCCAGTTTCTGGACAAGTCCATTTTCAGCGAAGGCGCCTATGCGTAATCGAGGGAAGTATGAGGAGCAATGACGTCACTCTGGAAAATAGATTTGTGTGCAATATGGTGTGTTAGTATGAAAACTTCCGCTAAGCATGATACGCGCAGACGATGAAGGTGTTATGGATACTCTGGTCACAATTGGGTTAGAAATTATAAATCAATGAATGAACTGAGTTAGATTTATGGATTTTTTATTTTGTTTATGCTTTTCGTTACTGAAATCGGCATGGGGTACAAACAAACAGGGATGTGTTCGCAGACTATAAAACGAAAGCATACTTGATTAGTAGTAGTAGTAGTAGTAGTAGTAGTAGTAGTAGTAGTAGTAGTAGTATAATTATTATTATTATTTCGTATAATTTGAACAAAGTGCCTTGCACATTGCATACCTCTGCGATCGACTCATCCTGCTCTGAGCAATATAAGAGTTACACATCCTTCTAGTTGCGAGTTTCGCATGGTAACAACTGAATTACAATAGTTATGTATGTGTATCGGAATATCACTATAGTATGCGCTGAGTGTTAAGCCTTGTAATCCGTTATTCTACCTTTAGGTTTGACTCTCTCCGACACAAGTACAAATAATTCAAA